>JAZGTK010015048.1:0-13415 GCA_036877625.1 Ambastaia sidthimunki
CAATTTAAATTCTTACTCAAAAATAAATCTGTCTCTCTATCATTATAAGGGTCTGAAGTGTATAGATTTTTATAAATATAGATTATATAGATTTTATAGGATCACATTATTAGCTACGTAATTATTATTTTAACATTTTCTGTTATTAATCTGTGAGTTTATGTATAGATGATAATTATATGTATAGATGATAATTAATTAACTACTAAAAATGTAGTTTTTTCACTTTATTGCACATTTGCCTGCTCCTTATAAAGGCACCTCTAGCTGTATCTTTATAAATTGTGTCTAATTGTAACTGCAAGGAGATAAAGTTCTGCATTTGTTAAAATTTGTTTTCTGAATAGTTTCATTATTTCTTGTATTAATTTATTTACTTTCTCTAGTTTTTTAAATACTCATAGCGCAAACTTCATTACTTTCAAATTGTGACCACAATTATTTTTAACCAAATTTTGATCATTATTATTATTATTATTTTAATCACTATGGCCTTATAATCTGTTAATAGTGAAGTTTCAAAATTTCTGCACTATTTGCAGAAATGAGCCAAAAATCAATGCAAGACAGTTTAGTAAAATCACAATTGCTCCATATATACAATCTTTGTTGTGGGTATGTACATCTCCAAACATCTAAAAGATCTAGTCTTGCTCATGTGTTTTAATTCACGTGTATTTTGATTGTTTTATGAGGCCATCTGACATTTTTGTATCCATAACAGTATTAAGTAAGTCCCCACCCAAATAATTTTGCACAAGGAAATTTAGATCTTATTTTGGTTTATTTTACTCTCAGTTGTTAAAAACATGATTATTCTTCAGCCTATTATTTGTGGCATAAACATTCACTATAATAAATTGAGAGAGAGCAATACTAAGATTAAAAAGACTAAAATTATCCATCTGCCTTATTTACTTGTAATTATCCATCTACATTTTACTGTGCATGTGCCCTCTGCATTATCCCTGTACTATAGCTATCCCTGCAGATTTACTGGTACCAAATGAGAACCAAACATCATTTCCCCACTGACTTCTCCAGAAAGTGACATCTGCTTTACAAGTATGAGACTTGTGTAAGTCTGCATCTTTGCTTTGACAATATAACAATAAAGATTTTCTTTTCAGCAGGTTTCTAAAAACTTCTCACATGAACATGAGTAATAACAAAATAATAAAAACTTAATTTATCTCGAGTGCACTTGGCAAGAATATATCTTGTCATATAGAGTTGTTCTCTGAGTAAATCTCTGCTCATATGATACTGAAACTGAAGTGTTCATCATACTTTTTTTTTTTCATTCGCATATGCTTTGTTATCAGGTCGCCTTTTCTACTAATGGCCACAGATGAGAACACATAGCCCTGTCATTCGCTGTCAGGTCTTCCTTCACCTGTAACCCTAACCCTCTGCTTGTTTTTGAACCTTTCCAGAAAGCATCTCTTGCTGATCCAGGCGTAAATCTTATGATCATTGGTTGTGGAAACTTGTGCTTTCCATTGTTGTCCATTCTGCAGATGCGATGAGCTGCAACAATTGTTTGACCATCACTCTGGAATTACTGCAAATCTCTTTTACCTTAACTAAACTTTTAACCTTACTTTTACGTCTTCAGTCCATTCTTCACCCACTCCGTATATACAAAGATTATATCAATCAGCATCACTCATGTTTTGTGCCATTTCACTAACTGTCCTGCATTTACATTTATTCCACTTTCATCTTCATTGTGGCATTTTCTTTTTTTTTTAGATCTACCACTTCTTGATGAAAAAGTGTAGCAAATGTTTTAAGACCCTCAATTTGCAGAATGTTTTATTTAACAGCTTCATCCGTTTTATCCGCTTTTTATTGATTTTGACGGTAATAACCTGAATGATTTGTAATTCAAAGATGGTTTCATTGTCTGTTGTTTTTAAGCTTTCTTGGAAAGTTTTTTTCTCCTGTGTATTAGGGTTTGAATCACAAATTCCATTAATTTCCTTGTAGGCTTTACAGGAGTATGAATGAGTGTCCTGAATCACTTTTATTTTTTATGGTAACCACCTCCATATCTTTGGCAGAGAACATGTTGAGTTTTCCTCTATCTGACCAATTCCAAAATAAAATCGTCAGTAGAACAAACCAACAATATCTGCACAATTTATCTTAAAGGAACAGCTATATCCATACAGTAAACATAAACGATAAACAAATAGTGTGTAAACATTGCTGACATTGTATGTGTGACAATATATCTAATGTTCCAACGTGTGGAAAAACACAAGCACTTGTTCCGCCATCTTGGAAGAAACCCAGCAATAGTAAATCAAGAAGAGGCTCATTTCCATGGACAGTAAAATGAACAATAATATCGTTCCTCTAAATTGTTTTTCTTTTACTTAAAAAGGAGTTCCGATCTCAGGTAATGATGACATTTTATTGTTTTGTTAGCAAGACCGCTAACATTATATTTAAATGGAGCTAATTTTTATTAAAATGTATTTTTTATTTTTAAATATGATCATCAAAAGGTTCATTGTTTAAGATCTGATAGGCCGCTGTGCCAGCTGATTTCATTCTGGTACTGCCACTGTTTTGTATAAGGTCAGCTTTATTTGGAAAAAGTTCTATATTCACTGTCAGTCTAATAATATTATTTATAATGAATATTGTTTGCGCATTAGTCACTTTGTTGCTTTGCTATGAGCGCCGTGATGATCTATTTATATTCAATTTTGTAGGTTTTCTTGGTAGAAGAGTGGTTTTGCCACCCCTGCTGTTTTATTGTGGTAATAACGCTCACATCTTGTTGCTGTTTGTAGGTGAAAAGACTTCAGTACTTGTTGTAGAAGCAGCGGATGGGATGGTGACCCGCGGGCGCGCGCACCTGCGCATCTCTCCACGTGGAGCGCGACTCTCTCCTCCAGCAAACGACACGATTACAGCTGTAAGACTGACAAAACACTTAAACATAAACGTCCTGTCGAGTTTTTGCAAGACTTTAGTGGAGGAAACTTTTCGTCTTTTAGGAGCCGCTGAGTTCATAACGGGAGACACTCGGGCATGATGTGTAAACGCGCGCGTGGCGTGTCAGAGTCTATCCTGCAAATCTCGTTTTAAAATGGTGCCTGCGAGATTATAATTACATTTGCAACACAGCCCCGCCTCTCTCTCATTCACTCACTCACTCACGACTGCACAATAAATGCATCTTTGAAGAGAAAACGTGTGAGAGAGAGAGAGAGAGAGAGGGGAAAGAAGGGAGGAGAAGATAGAGAGGGCAGAGGGAGGGGGCATCAGCGTATGCTTGTATACAACTACCCCCGATTTCCATTTTTTTCCCTAACTCGTAATGTATTTAATTCAAGTGAAACGTAATCATGACGTGTGTTGTCATTAATCTCCTCGCCGCCTCTCCCGTAAGTACATTCAGCTTTACTTTCATCACAAAATATCTCTTACCTTTCTAATTATTCACCTAATCTGCTGTAATTTTTAACGATTACACGGGCACATTTGTCGCTGGTATGGCGTTATATATGCAGTTTTAAACATACAGAGAGCGACTGTTGTCGCCTTCACGAACAACAAATATCCGACGACGACTTTTTTGGGGGGCTGATCCGGGTAATGAAGAGCCATTGATACGGAATACGTGCCGCCTTTACAACTCCACATACATCGGGACATTGGTTGGTATCTCGTGCGTCTCTGTTAGCGCGCATCATACATGTTCCCGCACATACACACATCACTTTTGTCTCGTGCCGTGTATGTTGCCGGTGTGTGTGTGTGTATGTGAAAATGATACGAGACGCGGGAATCAAAATGCAACTTTTATTTTTAAAGGCCTTGAATATTTTAAGAGCCTCTGTCATGTGCGCTAAAAGTGGCCTAAAGTAACAGTAACTAGACGCTCGAGTAATGTTTCGACTTTTGTAGTTGACTGAATCGCCACAAAGCAACTGTTTATTTTTCACATCTGTACTAAGGCAATATTTAGGCAATATTGTTTCCCAAGTTTGACACTTTATTAAAAGCTGTATCTCGTCGTTTATTTCTTTTTGCTCCACTTTCCACGTCAAAAGTAATGTTAGAACTAAATATCGCATCCATACACAATGCATAGCTCGGTACCGTACAGATCCACTTTGTCATAAATAGTTGCATGGACTCTCAGAAACAAAACCGCTGCACTGGGTTTTGTGGTGCCTCTTAACTTTAACGCGAAAGCATCTATAGCACGTTGATACAATAACTCGTGCGAGACTCTGTCATAACGTCACCTTACAGCTGCACCTTCATCATAACTCATCGTCGCGCAAAACCCACGACTAACCGCAATCCACTGAAGATCAGTTCAGCAGATTGCCTTTAAACAGTTTAACAAGTGCGCTGCTGTTTTTTTCTTTGTCATGATGGTGGCGAGATTGGCAGGGCATTTCAAGATGAAACCCCGCGATGGCACTCAGCTGCACCCTGATCCCTGTTCTTGCCCCCCCTCCCTTTTCTTTTGTTGAGAGAAAATCAGGAAGAAATAGAGCAGTACACAACATCCTGTATTAAAAACTGCTTTTTCTTAAAACGATGCTGTTACTTCTGTCCATTGCCGCCGTACGTGGCAGTTTAACCGCGCGCGTTCAGCGGCTGTGGGCGCGCGCGAGCTGACGAATTTGTTTGCGAGCATTTATTTATTTCATTAATGTGGCTTTTTAATTGAGATGGCCGCGAGAGAGAGAAGGCGACTGAAAATGGTTGCGCGTTACTGACGCACATCACGCGAGGAAATTCCGCTCCAGATAAGAGACGCGCGGGTCATCTCGTGTCCTACAAACGTTACAAAACACACACACAATATATATATATATATATATATATATAACCCAAACCCAAAATATATATATACATATATATCAAAATTCCATTATTTCAAACTGCTTTCTTATTTTGAATGACCTTGCATCAAACTCGTACAGAAAAGATTTTTGGTATTGGCACAAAAGGGTTTATTTTCTGTCCCTGAATGTGCTCGCATAAGAACTGAAGGATAAGAGGGCAAAGGAGCAGAGATGTGGCTGGACATGGTGGGTGGTGTCACAGAGCTCCTGTAAACAACTTTTACGATAAGATCTGACAGCAGACAACACCAGCTGCAGGTAACACAGCTGTAACAGTGACATCTCGGTGTAAGTTTTAGACATACTGAGTGATGAACCAGTTAACTCTTAATTCAGACAGGTTCAAATAGGGTCTACATGGCTTACATACACAATGTTCAAGAGCACCACTTGCATGTAGGTAACAAACTTATCCGAAAAGCAGTCACATATTTAAGACTTGTAAAGAATATCATAAACAAAAACATAAACTTATCGCATTAAATAAAATAATTTGGAGCCACTGTAAGTTTGCGCTTGTGCTTTCACAACAACTCCTATTTAAAGGGTTAAACATTATTCTTGTTTTTATACAAGAATAACAAGTTATGGACAAGTGATAAGTTGTTAGTTGAAAGCATTTATGTATGTTATAGACTATAACGCTGCCAGGCTGATGTGATTGCTACATACAGGTCCATGTACCAGAGTCCAAATCTGGTGGAGTTATACGCATTTTTATGTCAGATTTAAATTTAGAAAGAATTGCTTCATTCCAGCATTCATGCAGATGTAGTTCTGTGCTGTTTGTTCAGATAGCAGAAGGTAAACGGTCTGCACTGCTTTGGTGCACTTGTTGCTCACAGCAAGCACCTTACAGAGACACTTGCTTAATGTGTCAACTGTCCAACTCTAACCTGAATGAGAACATTTTAAACTTGAATCTGCATCTTGAGCAATAGAAAAGAGTTTTGTGACAACCTAAAGTTGTGAAGTTAATGTGAAAACTCCAGCTTTTACAGTGAGGAAAGAATTAGCAAATGCTTACATCAAAGACTAATGACATGCCCTATTTAATGGGCAGGATTGTGATGGCAGGAGGTTCTTAGAAGGAACACTATGTCCCAACCAGGCACAATAAAGCAACAAGTCGATCGCTTTGTTTCTATTTTTGTGCTGTTGCCCTGCCCACAGAGAAATCTCATTGGTCAGGAATCTCCAGTGCAATAAACTTCAATTATCTTCTTATTGACAATTTTACACAGCAAAGACAGACAAAATGCTTTTTGGCTGGAAACTTGTTGCATCGCCCCTGGTTAGGACACTGTGGAGATGTTTTCAGGGTCTCTGACACAAACTTTCAGACTCTCCATGCAAATGTCAGATTTGTTCAAAAATAACACAATGCGAAAAAACATGGAGAACAGGTAAAAACTTGGAAGCAGATAAATTGGAATTTTGACTCCCAAGAGAGCATTCAAAGGACAGAGAATTGTGTACATGCTGAAGTCATAGGGAGTATGTGTGCGGTTGAGGGGTGCCAAGGAAGATAAAGTTCAGGTCAGGGTTAGAAACAGGAAATGAATTGCGTCTGTGGGGATTTGTTGTATGGCCTAGACCCTAAAAATCCCACTCTCAGAGACAGGAAAGGTAAAGTGTTTGTGCACACACTCACATGCAATAGATACTGTTTCTCTTTCTGTGTTTCTTCAGCAAACTTTAAACCCACATATTAAAGAGCAGCCTCAGTTACAGCCATGGATGTTATATTTTCAAGGCCATGTGTCTAAACTCTTTCAGTGTGTATATCTCTTAATCTTTAGATACATTTCATAGCTTCACTGTTGGAGGCCTGGTGTGTTCCTACACTAAAGGCATGAGGCGTTATTTCAGGTGCTCAAGGCTACATAATAAGATGTTCAGTGGGGAAATAGAGCTCTGTTTTGTTAAAGATGACTCAAGTGCGTATTCAGTCATATAGAGTTTTTGTTAAAGGTTTTTCAGAGCGAGTTAAATTGCATTCATAAGGGCATGAAGTGTAAACGTGTTGGAAATGTTACTGCATTTTAAGTGTTTATGTAACATGTTCAATAAAACTAATCAGTGATAGTTAAATGAAAGTGATAATGAAAAAGCCAGTCAATCCCATTTAAGATCTTCTGGACATTGTGGACAGGTTAATTTTTGCTTTATCTTTACAGGATCTTTACAGAATCACCTTTTTTTTGTTCTCATTATATCTGTGTTACTCCCAATATTTGAGCATGTTGATAAAATGTATGCCGTTTCAACTATGAAGTTTGTAATTAGAAAAAATCTGACATCAAAGCACAAAAAGGCCTCAAACAATTGGAATTAATACAATGCAACTCATCCATACAGTTGTTCTGAATGACCTGATTTCTCTTTAAACTATATCATATATATTTATTCCATTACGTACAAAGCATGAATTTGTTATATTTACCAGGAACCATTTGTTATTATTTGAGCAGGTCTCATGAAGACACTAGTACAGAGGCGAGCATGCATGTGTGTGTGCTTGTATAGGGAGTGTAGCATGTGGCCATTCAGACAAAGGTGTTTAGCATGCATGAATCATCCAGTGACTAGGTGCCATATTGAGTCTGTGTGTCTGTGTGTGTGTGTATGCATTATTTGTGCATGCTGCTTTATCGCTCTCCTGCCTTCATCTCTCCCTTCCCCCCTCTGTCTAGCACCTTATCACTCTCTTCATCTATCCAAATGTGGAGAAGCTTTAATGGCGTGACAGGGCTGGTCAGACATGAACATGGCAGAAGAGTGCATTGCTGTGACAATATTCATATGCGAATAATGCCAGCAGACCAAACAGATCGTAGGATCCTCCGAGCAGAACACTGTGTCCCTTTTCTCGACAGATTTAGTTATCAAATGCGTATTTGCGTTATTCATTTATAATTCCCTCCATTCTTTTTTTTCTCTCGCCTGTCTGTCTCTTCTTTTCTCTTCGCCATGTTGGCAGGCCCCAATCTACCAGCTGATACCAGCATTCCCTGGCACTGTGCCAACTGGCACCACTGCAGAGAGACAGAATGAAAGAAAATCAGTAAGAAACAGAGGGAGGGAGCGGTGAGGGTGAAAAGAAAGAGAGTGAAGGGGTAAGAAAAGGAAAAATAGGAACAATGATGGTGAGAGAAAGAAAAAAGAAAGACAGATTATGACTGATACACTGTGAGTCATGGCTGAGCTAAAATGTCAACTGGTTCTGTTCACTAGCGTATCGTCCAAGTCTTATGTCACAGATACACTCACACTTTCACACACTAACACTTGCGTGCAGTTCAGTCTGTTCATAGCAGTACAAACAGAAAAAGACACAAACATAGTGACACATATCTAAGACTGCATTCAACCTCACAGATGTTCAGCAGATTGTCTTGCCGTAGTCATCAATGAAATTCATTTTCTATTATTAATAAAAGAAGCAGGTGTGTCTGGGTTTGTCCACACAGAACCTGTAGGCCTGTAATCATGTATGGGATTGTTTACCTCAGTCTTGTCTACCTCCGTTGTTTGTTATTATGTGCATATGTGTAGTTTGGTGAATTATGAATTGGGGGGTTGGGCAACTCTGTCTATATTTTAATGTGTGTGTGTGTGTGTGTGTGTGTGTATATATATATATATGTGCTTTATTCTGATTTAAGCTGCTACTGTAAGTGTATGTGCAGGAAGGGTGTGTGGGGAAGTCCAAACATCTCGCGCCCATCCTGTTTGGGACAGTCTGTGTCCTGCTCTGCCCTTCGACCCGTACACACGAAATCAAATGTGTGTGCACTCATTTTTATTGTGTGTTGTGTTTCACAGACGACTGCTGGAGGTGACCAGGCAGATTGCCACCATCAGAACAGACTCTCTCCCAGTCAAGGAAGTAAAGCATGGCATAGACACATCACTGGTGAGTTACACATGCCTAAACAAGACGTTGATGATATATTGTCTGAATGATATTCAATCTTTCTGTCTGTTCAAGAGCAAAAATATGTGGACACCTCTGTCTAATACACGGGTTTAGCTATTTCAAATTCAATCATTAATATCAGGTTCAGAAGATACCAACCATACAGAACAACCATACAGTCTCTATAAACAGACATGTTCAGTACAATGAGGTGTACCAAAGAGCTCACTGACTTTAAGATAGCACTGATATAGCACTAACTAATATAGCAGTAGGTATATAGGAGTGAATTATATACCACCCTCTATAAGTGCATGAACTTAAGTGCTGGACCAACTCCCTATTAATGTACATCATTTTGAAATTGCTCAACAAGTTCATATGGGTGTGATGTTCAGCTGTCCATATGCTTTTGGCCATGTAGCATATGTATATATGCATTTATTAAGAGTGCATAAAAATATTTGTGTAAATATCAAACCACAAAAAGGCTGTGATTTAATAATTAAATATTTGGTCTACATGCGCTGCATGGCACTGTGTTCCTACACATATGCAAAGCACACATGCATAAGACTAATAATACAGTGTTTTCCATGCTAGGTCCACAGTGGTTTCGTTTGCAATATGTGTCCTGTGTCCATTTCACACAAACTGCAATGTAGTTTGTCTGAATTGTTTGTTTGTAAATTGGGGTATTGGTTCATTATGAAGCATGCAGCATTTTCCATGATTTGAGACATATTCAGTTCAATTCTATTTATGTAGCACTTTTCAAAATGTTGTAAAGCAGCTGTATGAAAAATATAAAAAAATAATAAAAGAGAGCCAAGAAAAGGAAATAGACATATATATATATATAATTTATGGTAATAGATTATATTGTTGAAAGGTTTGTTTTCCTTATGTTAATAATACTAATTAATAATACTAAAAAGATGGAGATTAGTGTTAGGGTTATACAAATATACATTTGAGAATTTGCAATAATATCATACAATGTACATTGGTATTTACACAAATAAAATAGAAACAAAGTTAAAAATATAAATCTGTAGTTTAAATATTGAAATTTCATCAATCATTTTAATATCAATTCACAATTAAAAAAAAAAATAAAAAAAAGGCTATAAAGGCTTATATCATATGTTTTTAATCAATCTTCTAGTCATGTTCTTTTTTTTGTTTTGCTTCATTTCTTTCTCAGAATATGGATTCCCCAACAGAGTGTATGCTGGCTCTTTCCTGTGAGCCCCCATTGTCTCCTACCATGCCCTCTCTGGACCACAGCCCCAAAAGCCTACTCCAGAGTCCTCAGTCTACCCCTTCTAGCCCTCAAACTGAAACTGTCCCTGTTTCCTCTGCCCCCATCTCACCCTGCCCCCTTCCTGATGCCAGCCTCCAAGATGAAGAGGAGGAGGATGAGTTTTCAGCACCCCTATCACCCACCCAAGCAGCGGCCCTATTTCCTGATGAATTGGACCTCAGCAGTCCCTCATCAGAGAGCAGCCCTCCAGCCACACCATCAGCATCTTTCTCTGGATTTGGAGCCCTGGAACAGGCAATCTCCTCTGGTCAGAGTACCACATGCAGTGATGAATTGGATCTTCAGTTTTTCAACAATGAGGGGATGGCTGTCCCAGGAGGGACCAGCTCTGGACCTGCCCTAAAGTTTCCATGCCATGTGTGTGGAAAGAGGTTCCGCTTCCAGAGTATTTTGTCTTTGCATGCTCGAGCTCACAGTTTGGATAGAGACCGTCGGACTTCAGCTCGCTACCGAACCACGCACGTCAAATTGCAGCAGGACCATATGAGCGGCAGTATAATTCAGAATATCAGCAACATAGAGCTTGGTCTAAAACAGAGTCCATTATCTGGGTCATTACAGAAGAATGTAGATAAAGAAGTAGTTTCAGAGGAACCTCTTCAAACTGCTAGCAGCCCTCAGTTCCTTTTTGAAGGAACCACAGCTCTGACTCCACCTTTAACAGAGGAAGCACCAATCTCTACTTCCTTCTCTCCACTAGGTCATAACCACTTGGAAGAATGCACTCCCTCCACTGCTGCTTCTGCCTTCCGGTGTCACGCTTGTAAGGGTAAGTTCAGAACAGCTTCAGAGCTTGCACGCCATGTGCGAATCCTCCACAACCCCTACAAATGTACAATGTGTCCCTTCTCAGCCAATCAGGAGGAAAGACTGGCCGCTCATCTACAGGAGAGCCACCCACCTGAAGATCCTGCGGCTCACCCTGTAACAGCGCCACCAGAAACACCTCCCCCAAAAATGTCCATTGTTCCAGCTTTCCGTTGTGAAACATGTGGCCAGCGTTTCACTCAGTCCTGGTTTTTAAAAGGACACATGCGAAAGCATAAGGACTCTTTGGACCACAAGTGCCAGGTGTGTGGCCGTGGCTTCAAGGAACCATGGTTTCTTAAGAACCATATGAAGGTGCACCTCAACAAATTGGGCCTTAAGGCTGGCATGGGAAATTTGAGACCAGCTGGATCTGATCAGGCCAAAGGTCCTGCAAGTACACAAGTGCTAGGTGCCCTGTATTCCAACCTGCTCCTGGCCCGTAATATGGTGGGAGGTGAAGGATCAGGAAGTCGCACAGAGAGGTCAGATGGTGGTGCCAACTCAAGTAAATCCTCTATCCTGGGCTACCTGGGATTACCCAAAGACAACAGCAATGGAAGCTGCATGGAGCGCCTACAAGCAGTGGCACAGGTTGCAGAAATGGGTACCGGAGAAGGAAGGGGAGGAGAGGCAGCAGACGGAGCAAGCCAGGCTGCCATGTGGCAGCTGGTTGCTCGCAGTCTGGCAGCAGCGCAGCATGACCAACAACAGCGATCTCATTCGCACCACCAGCTTCTTTCCCCCCAAGGCACAGTTGCTGGGGAATCCAAACAAATGAGGGCTTACCTGGGTGGATTGAGTTCTAAGGAAGAACCGGAGGCCTCTGGTGCACCCTGGGAATGCCCAGATTGTGGAAAGCTGTTCCGTAGCCTTCAGCAGGTGGTTGCTCATGCCCGTGTTCATGTCCAACAACCACAGAAAGGTCAAAGTGCCCGCGGAAGCATGTTAAGAGAAGAAAACATTAAAAACAAAGTCAGTGGTGCTCAAGTAACAATTGGAGTAGGAGGAGGGCAAAGAGTTAGTAACACTGAAGGCAGACAGGAGGCAAGGCAACACCCATTGGGAGTGGAGGCGGCCGGGAGCTTCCAGTCTGTCACATCACATCTCTCTGGTAAGACTCTACCAGCATAATCATAAACAGCTGAAGTCACCTATTTATTAAAGTTCTGCAGTGTAATAGTTTCTGAGGGATGGTAGCAGACCAGTAATACTGTACTGTATTACTGGTCTGCTACCATCCTTCAGAAACTATTACACTGCAGAACTTTGATAAAGATTTCACTACTTAGTTTTGGAGTGTTTCCTGCCTATATTGGAGGCAGGATGGTTATTAGAAATATCAAAGACATGGTTAGCTGATTAATATGTCAAATCTATTGCTTTTATTCATTAAATCATGGCCAGGTCAGAATGGTCTAAGGGGATTGTCCTCTTCAACCCCTGCAACCTTGAAGGAGCGCGTTCGTGGAGCAGGGATGAAGGATTGCCCCTACTGTGGTAAAGCTTTCCGGTCTTCCCATCACCTTAAAGTGCACCTTCGAGTACACACGGGTAAGGCAAAAAAATGGTGTATTAGACAACATACATATATAGGACCACCTTAAAGTTCATCTTCGTGTACACATGGGTAAGGCATAAAAAAACTGTTAGATAATACACACATACAGGAATCACCCTAAAGTGCACTTTTGTGTACACACGGGTAATTAAAAAAAAATCTGGGTTCTAGACAACATACACATAGAGGTTATGTGTATGCTGTCTAACACACAAGGTTTTTTGCTATACACATGTGTACACGAAGGTGCAATTTAAGGAACCATGTTTTAACTAATATTTGTGAATTTCTTTATGCCCATTTATGTAAAGCATTTTTAAAGATTCTACATGAGACATTTAAAGAGATCATTACAATGATTAGGGTTATTATTATTATTATGCCAAATATTGTTCATTACATTGTTTATCATGTTCATCATGATCATGTTCATTACATGTCTTACCACATCTCTAGCTATAGAATGAGTTACTTGATTTAGCTTAACTGAAGCCATTTGCTGCCCATCAGCTTTTTCCCCAAAAAATGTCCTCTACGAAAAAGGCTGTGCCCTCACGATTGATGAGAGACATAACGCCCTAATTTAACTGTGATTACTGAAAATTATTCCTGATGTTATTTATGACAATAACAATTACTGCCCCCTGTCAGTTACTATGTGTTACTGCAATGTTTACACATACAGTAGTCTTAAAATATATATATACAGTGGGTACGGAAAGTATTCAGACCCCCTTAAATTTTTCACTTTTTTTTTATATTGCAGCCATTTGCTAAAATCATTCAAATTGATTTTTTTTCCTCATTAATGTACATTTTTGCAGATTTATTAAAAAAGAAAAACTGAAATATCACATGGTCCTAAGTATTCAGACCCTTTGCTCAGTATTTAGTAGAAGCACCCTTTTGATCTAA
>JAZGTK010015049.1:0-13415 GCA_036877625.1 Ambastaia sidthimunki
GTAAAGTATTACGAGAAACAAAAAACAAGTGACCCATGCAGAGAAACAAGCTCTGTTCCAAAAACAGTGATTGTTTTTCTGAACACGTATCCGGTCTGCCATTGGTTAAACAAACAGACAGTCCTGCCCCCAAACTCACTTTATTGGCTGACTTAAAGTTGTTGTATTTGGCTGGTTAAGATACACAAACAAACAAATTCAGTGTTGACACTTTTGGAGAAGATACCCTTAAGTGATGTTTTACTTGAAGGTGTTTAAACACAAACTATTATAAGAAAAACTGACACTGTTCCAATTAAATACAATTACATTTTATTATTATGAACAAATAATCCATGAAGGGCATTTCAAAGTCACTTTTCTACAAGGTTATTAGACAGTGAAGAAGCTCACCAGGGTCTGGAACACAGTCAGAGATACCTCATCTCGTGTTTGTACTTTTGGGCGATCCCTCAAAGGATAAATTTGGCTGTGACTCTTAAGCGCTGATGAATATAATGAATAACAGAGACGCCTTGGCTGTCTCCAAATGGGCCGAGTGCATCACATGGGGGTGCAGATATTGCTGGTGACATAAGCACTTTGGCAGTCCATCTTTTGGAAACTCAAGCTGATAATGTGTGGATTATTTTGTCTTTTTCCCCAGCAAAACTTCCTGAGTTTTGTAAGTGTGTAGGGTCTAAAGGTCAAGGGGAGCGTAACTCAAGGTGCATATCTGATATTTAATCCTGATAACAGAGGTTCCTTTGGGGGGTGAGGAATGAACAGAGCTGCCCAGGGTCACACCTAGTGGTTTTAAAAGTGCTAAATCACCATCCAAGACAAACGCCAACCTACTTTCATCATCACTTGAGTAAAGTAGTGCTGGATGCACAAAAAGTCTGAACAATCTATATTTTGCCATATTTTAACTTAGAGCTCTGATCTGTTTGTTTACATGGATATGATATGTAATGTATGTGAATTACTTAACAAGCTATCCATCCATCCATTCTTTAAACCCGCTTCTTCTCTTCAGGGTCACAGGGGGCCGTAGCCTATCCCAACATCTCAATAGATGGCACTTAATAAGCTCAAAATATTATATACATTTTTTCAAAAACATTTATTAACCCACCGTAGCTGTATGGATTACTTTTATGACAGATGGATGCGCTTTTTGGAGCTTCACAATCTCGGGCAATATTCACTGCCATTATAAAGGCGAGAAGAGGCAGGATATTATTTAACATATAACTTCAACTGTGTTTGCCTGAAGAAAAAAAATCATATAGGACAGCATGAGGGTAAGTAAGTAAGTTTGGGTAAACTATTCCCTTAAATAAGAAAAAATGAAAAGCCTCCATCTCAGTGTGTTAGAAAGGCACTGAAGCTCCAGAGATAAGTCAGCAGTCTCAGTTTGGTTTGTAGATGGATATCAAAGCAGCAGGCAAGATTTTTGTGTGATAACAGATAACGCCTTACAAAGTGGAGGAAATAAGTAAAGGAAGCTCCCGGCACCGAAGATCTGCTTCACAGGGGGTGACAAACACTCCTACACTAGATATGTAAACACACACGAAAAGAGAAAACAGTTCTGAGCTGGTGTGAAGATTTAAACACACGCGCACACGCACACAGGGAATTAGGGGTGTAGCACAAAACAAATTCCCACCTCATGAGATCTCGTTCTTCACTTTGATGGCAAGTTGAAAAGATGATTATCACAGAGCAGCTTCCTCCTCTGGGGAACATGGAAGAACAACCACCGCAAAATAACTTTTCAAGTTGATGACCCTCCCACTCTTTCTAGAATAGCAGCACTGCACACACTTCTCCCTTCTGAAAACCTGTGTTGCTGTGGCAACCGTATCAGGGCTCGGAAATGGGCGAATCGTTTTTAATCACCGGTCCAGCCCAAGTCTGAGCATGTGTGTAGTTACTGTACCATATCTCCCAGCCTCAATTTAAACGATGTACTATTCACTCAGCCATCTAGCGTATGCATTAAAATGATAAGTGTTGTCCCAAATTAAACATATAGTATTTAGACAACTTAAAAGTACACAATTTGTCACTAGCTTTGATTTTTAAGCCCCGCCCCTTCTTTTCCAGTCTCTGACCAAAAAAAATGAACTTGTTATAAATAAATGTAAATATAGAAGAGAAAGATCAAACAAGGATGAATTTTAGGATCTGAACAGATCAGCATCACTACAACAAACACAGCTGGAATAACAAACATGCTCAAACTGCAGAAGTTCTGTGGAGGCAAGACAGTAAAAGCCACAACAGCAGTAGTGGAGAGATGCTACTGCTAAAAAGACACTGAGGAGATGGAGAGATTCAAGAGCTGCCTAAATGAGGCAGCAGTGTTTAGTGGTCTGAGTCTTTACCTTTATTACTTTAATTACACAAAGAGAGAGCAAAATGTCCTCATTCAGAGAATAAAAAAGGCCCCAGGCTCTTTTTGTAGAAGATTAAAGCAAGATCTGCATTCAGAGAGTGTTGTGTTAACATCAGTTTTTGCTTTTTACCACTTAAATTACACCAACCACCAACAACATAAAACATCAATCCTATCTTCTAACTTCAAAGTTCTGCAGACTTTATATTACTACTCTTAAAGTCAAGACAAGCCCCTATTAGTAAGCAGACAGAGTCCAGAACTGAGTAAGACGTCATTAAATTGTGCAACAGAAATAACATTAGATTATTCTGTGCCTTCTGGTGACGAGTTACGTCAATACTGAATTACTCTGGAGGCACAATAGCAGAATGATTACACAACCTATTAAACGTGAAATTAAAGGTATTAGACGTATTAAATGTCTTAGGCAATAATTGTTTTATGTTTGATTGCAATCTAGACTTTTAAATTCCAAGAAAAACAAAGTGTAGATGTGACTTCTGGTTGACCTTGTAAACATAAAATATATTTACTTAAAAGTCAGTAAAATTCATCATGTAGATTAGCTCTGTTTCTAGGAAACATGGGAAAAATGTATTCTTCATTATCTGACGCCACCGAGCACAAGGGTATTTTGTAATTTAAGTCAAGTGGAAAAAAGTGGTACTTTAAAGCACTGCCTAACTAAATGTGACTGCTTGCAACTGGGCCAATAATTCTTAGCTCACTGAAATGATGCTGGTGACCCCTGGGAAGCGGTCGCCATGGAAACTTGCGTCAGTGTCACTTACTAAAACTGTTCAGGAAGCACTTTGACATGAAGGTGGATGACCAAACAGATGATCTCAGCATCCACTAAATTCAAGGGTGGAGAGTATCTGCCATTAGAAAGGATATCCTATCATTTTATCTGGAAACAACTGACACACTTGACTGGGAAAGCCTTTTGGCAAGCCTGTTTAAATAGTCCTTTACTGTCAGATTACCAATACGATGCTGTGCAATGTCTATTACTACAGAAACGTTGATAAAGCGACGCCAGAACGTTACCATTAGCAGACCTACTGTATTATATTGACATGTATTTCATTTAAGTCTATGATATGAGTTCAAGTAGTTCAGATAGTGTTGCTCTTTTGAGTCAAAGCTCCCTGAATAACTAAATGTCAGACATTAGCTCATAGCGTTCATCTTTATCTTAAAAGTTCAAATGCCACTTTATTGTGAGAAAGGTGGCCCAAGTATGATGCCATTCAAGTACAAGATTCATTTTCGTATTATATCATTTTCTAACCTGTCAGCGACAGCCAAATAAAATACAGCTGTATTGTGTCATCGCTGATTTTATGAGAAGCAGGCACATCAGAAGTTTTATCCCATCATTAAACTGTATGGGATAAAAATAAGTTACGTTTTTCTGTTGCTATGTTGCTTGTTCTGATGCTATATTTCTTTGCTATCAACTTTACCTGGCTCTACATAAATAAAATAGAATTTGATTTTGTGGCCACACAGCAGAAGACAATGGGTGCCACTGTTATTTGATTACCAAGGTTCTTTAAAAAAAATTCTTTTGTGTTCCTTATAAGCAAAAAGTCATGTAGTCAACAACATGAGAGTGAGTAAATGATTTTATTTTGGGTGAACAATCCCTTTAAAAAGATAGTGTTTGGACAATGTGCTGTAAAGCAGATGTCAGAAGTTAGCATGTCCTGTAAGGTAACTGTCCAATCCAATGTGATATCGTCAAGTTGTTGATGAAAACATGAACTTGCTTAGGTGGTGCAGCAACACTATGACTCAGCTTCATACGACCTCAAGGTGTTTAAATATGGCAGAGGTTCATAACAGTGAACACCAGCTCTAATTCATCAAGACAGATTTCTCACTTTTAACTAGGTTCTTCATGTAGACAAGCTCCCACAGAACTGTGTGCTGCAGTGGTGGCAGTAGGGTGGTGTGACTTGTCTTATTTAGTCTTTAGATGTAAAACAGCAGAGTCAGGGGAAGAAGGTCTGTGTTAGGAAGAACAATTTGTTGTGAGGTTTGGATTTCACTGCTCAGATTTGAGTTGACACTCAACACCTTGTGATGCAGGTTGACCAGCAAGAACCGAACCTTATAAAAGCCTTCAAAGACATCAGGGAAACTCAGGCAAAATAGACAGACAATATTCTCTATGAAAGGTGGACCTTTTTCTCTTCTCTCTAGATTCTTTAAGATGGGCCCTAATAGAGAAAGCAGTGAGAGTGCAAAACGAACATACAGACGATGACTTAATCTCCTAATAAAGGCTGCAGATACACAACATCCACATGCATTTATTTAGAGATGCACATGAAGAGCAAAGACTCTGGTAGAGTCATTAGGCTCCTGTGAAACTGGAAGATTTATGCTGAGACTGCCACATAAATGCTGGGACTATAAATTAACCCCAGCACCTGACCTGCTTTCAATGAGAGTGGTTCCACTTTCCAAACAGATTTGAGAGCTGAAATACAGCCCAAATTGGTCATTGCTTCTAAAAACCATCCTGAAGCCAGTAAGATATCTATAGCCAACGAACGTCTGGGCAGCCATGATAGAACTATGATTTCAGCAGGTGCTTTTAGATACATAAACCTTTCAGTGACTGAAGTGAAGCCACGTTAAGATCTCAGGTGATCAACAAAAGAAGAGAGATAGATGAGAGAACTTTAGTTCAAATATTATTTCATCACTTCATAAACAAAAAACCCAAAATGGCAGGTAACACGTTAGACAGAGAGGTTCAGTACATCCAGATCAAATAACTGTCAAGGCTCCTAAAACTGGTTCAGTCTGGTAGCAAATTCAGACTGGATCCATCAAATGATATTACATTTATTAAAAGACTTTACAACTGTTCCTGTAGCTCATTTGGTAGAGCACTGTTTTAGAAGCACAAAGGTCAGTTTAATTCTCAAGAAAACACATATTGATAAACTTTAAATGCACTTGAAGTTGCCTAAAAGTGTCTTCCAAATGCATAAATGTAAATTTGAAATTAAAAACTAACCATTACTGACTGTTTAACTCTGAGAGTCAAGATAAAAATGGATTATATGTTTAAATTAAAGCCTCAGCAATTACAATTTTACAACATAAGAAAATCAGACATTTATTTTTGCCAAGGAACAAATAATCGTTTTGAAAACATGACACTATTTGGCAGAGGAGCAACAGGCCTAAAAAAACTGATGATCTGTTCACTTCTCCCCCGGTGAGCGTGTTATAAATCTGTGGCTCCAGACGGACACGCTGCACTTTGTAAAGAAAAACACATATTATTTGACATTTATGATAATCTGGATGGTTTCAGCATTACAAGTATTTGAAATTGATCATCAGGTGACAAACTGCTAAGGACACGCCCATCAAGCAAAGATCTGAAAAGTAAAGATCATTCCTCTGGAATTCATCAGCAAACAAACCAACTGCGTTCATGTCTGAAGTTACATTTTAAGAAATGTTTGACATGATATGAAATGAAGGGAAGTAAATGCTGAAAGAATTTTTATTCTTGGATCAACTCTCTTTACATAACTAATTTAACAGAAAGGTAATGTACAAAAACAAAGACTTAAAGAAAGCCTCACATGATATTTCCTCAAAAAGGGGACTGTTTAAAACTGTGATGTTTGCTGGGCACGTGACAACCATCTAACCAGCCTGCAGATTCCTGGATCCACATGTAGACTGGAAAGATGCCTGCACACACAACCAGCCAGTGGAGATCCGCAGAGGATGAGAAGACTGGCAGCAAATAACGTCAATGAACCGATGAGAACATTTATTATGATGTCCATGAGAAAAACACTGTAAATGCTGTAAATACGCAGGTGTACATTAAAACTAAGCACTGGGAGCAATCAATCAGTCATGTGGAGAATTACATAACTAAAGCGGAAGGAAAGGGCTTGTTGGTCTGTGTCTGTATCATAGTAGCTGCTCATCTGACCTTCAGGAAAGAACGAGAACAAGCCTGAAAATCCCAGCAAAACAAAAGTAAAGACAGAACTAGAGACAGAAAAAACAGAATGGAAAAGACAACAAAAAATTCTATATGCTATCCATATTTAGCTCCAATTTAGGAAATCTCTAAACATCATACCACATCTCTAAACATCTCACCTCCCTAATAACGTGGCTCTGTTGTCTTATAAATAAAACTCTCTCCACACAGCCGTGAGGTGGAAGGAAAATAAATTAGATGGGGGACAGGTGCATATTTCAACAGTGAATGAGAAAGTGTCTCATTACCGTCTAATCCTCCAATCCTTAAATCTGAAAGGTTAGAGTAAACTCACCCATAGATCACAGGTGATGTTTTTCATATTACTTTAGCTCATCTCCAGCCTGTTAGACATCATCTCCTGCTCGCTCAAACCACACAACTACATCTGGAGATGTTTTCATTAGACAAAAATACAGCCTGCAAAAGCTCATGAAAATCGCACATTAAATTTTTATAATCTGCTTCTGTTCCACAAATAATATTGAGTGTGGTTTGTGTGGTTTACAAATCACCACTAAGCTTTCAAAACGCTGACTGCTTTCTCATTCTGACAGCATTGTAGAGGAAGAACCCGGGAGGAACTTGACAAGAACAAGGGTGATGAGAGATTTTATTCCAACCCAAATCTGTGCAAATGACATCATCGTTGAAAGGCCAGACCACCCTTTGAGATCCAGCCTCAAATTAGCCTCTGTTGATTGAAATATTCTCAAAATGTGCAAACCTGGCAGTGTCCATCAAAACACCCATCTTGCGAACAAAGGATTTACGAGTGGAACTGCAGGTGTTCATCTTCTGACAGCAGATATTGCCATGGAAGAGCACATTAGTTCACACTCGGCTGTATTGAACTTGGGCACACAATGTAGCCAATAGTGCACTGCCCTTGGCCAGAGATCACTGGTGAGATCAACACAAGCATTGGCCTCAAGGGTATCAAAGCAAGGAAACGACCCAATCCAACCAAACAAACACAAGCTCATGTTACATACATAACTCCATCTTTACACTGCCGGGAGTATGAGGGATTGAGATACCTCCCCCAGAGGGAATGCTGGTGGTTCAATCATTGGAAAATAAACCGCTGACACAAGCTAGTACCTCTTACGCCACACACTGGAGATGATCGCTTGTGTCCTAGTGGGCAAAACAGTGAAGGGAAAAGAGCTGACAGCAAAGATAGAGGAATAGAGGAAGAGCAAACTGTCTAGGGGGTTTTGCCCAGTTGCTGGGGGTGTTGTTGATGGCAGCTGGGGCAGAAACTACAACCTGTGACATCACAAATCACACAAATCGAACCAGAAGAGCCTTATAACCCCATGATTCATCTAGAACAGGGAGATCTTTGAAACCAAAGCAGGTTTGGCAGTTACAAGGGGGAATTTTGATCCGAATGATGTTACTTTTCCCATCACCAAGACCAGCAGTCTTCGGGCAGGATCAAGAGCTGAAATAAGACAGATGTCTTTTAAGTTCTGAGGCAAACTTCTCACATTTAAAGGTTATGACAATGCCTAAAAATGGAAATAAATTAAAACAAAAAAGAATCTTTACTGACCTGCAGCGTGTAAGAAGAACTCTACAATACCTCATCCACTACAAAGCTACTTCGCCTGGACACTGATTCAACATATCTGCTGTGTTTCAAAAGTGGCTATTACCTACAGAATAGCCCAGACACCTACAGACACAGCATATTAAAGCTGCAACCTGTAACATTTTTGGGTTAAAGATGAACAAAGATCTGATCTGTTACTGAGCAGGTACATGACAGTGCTTAAAACTGTCTTACCTCAAATTTCAATAGTAGGTTTATAATAATGATTCATAATTTGAGCTGTCGGGTCAATTTTTTCAGGAAAYGTCAAGTTGAGTTAATTTAACTTCAACATATGTAATAAAAAGTACAATCTTTATGTTTTAAACAGAGATGGCGGTAGAGAGGAGACCGTTACTTAATGCAGATTTAGGTGTTATCTGTAGTTATGCAAACTTGCTACCTTTGTAGTGAAGCACTCAAAATCAGCAGCTTACAGGGGTTCAGACCTAAATTTTCCCGTCACTTCAGTCGCAATTTTGCCAATCAATCCATTGTAATCCAGCATTGGTCTTAACACGCATCTGGAAATGCAACCAAAAGTGGCATCAGATCGATTTTTCAAAGGGAATAAACATTCAGTCAATACTGGGGTAGTGAATGATACAGCAAATGCCTATTGATGTCCAACAGATTGTGGTAATGAACAACGACAAATACATTCTAAATGATTTATCAGTTTCTGCCTCTACTATAGGAATGATTCATTCAATACAATCATTACCGGCTGTGCTTACAACAGTATCGAGGTCAATCAATAACTCTTGATCATTAAAACCAGAAGGGAGGAATTCACCACCCGAAGTCATCAGTCATTGGGAAGTGACATTTCTGCAGTGTACACAATGAGATGAGCTTTCAGACACACACGCACAAATCCAGAACGACAGAGCGCCTGCAGAGTTAAATGACTGGGCTATGCCGTTTCTACAGAAGTGCAAACTCAGCCCTGAACACTTTCCCTGACTCTGAAAAGACTTCATTTTGAGAAAGAAGAAAATAAATAATCCTGCCATATAAATGATAGTCCCCACCCCTCGTTACGCTCCATCTCCCTGGTTATTCTTGGCTGGCTCCAATAGTATAGGGCAGGTTAAATAGGAAACCCTGTATAGCTCATTCATTTAAATATGCAGCTCTGTAAAATGGAACATACAGAAACGACATTGAGGGAGTTTAATAGCACTGAGTTTAAAAAAAAGCCTGAAAGCTTCAGACTACTGATGAGGTGACTATGTCTAAACTTTATATTCCAGCATGGTGTTGAAACGATTCAGTTTTCCAGATCTCACTGAAGAGCCCCACTCGGATAATCATGCTTGTGTTTATGATCACAAAAGCATCACTTGCAGTGACTCATTTGTTTACATTCATTTTGACCTTCATGCTTTGGGTGTAAAAGCAAGTATCTCATTTGTGGAAACTGATGATACTGGACAAAAAAATCAAAACATTAACTTAAGACGCTTTATCTACCTGGAAAAAATGTTATATTACTTAATTTGGTCTCCGTGACCAATAATATACCATAAATAAGGTAAAATAAGATTATCCAAGGCGTTTTTCAAACTGACTCCAAACAGCAGCAAAAAAGAATGAATGAAAAATATAACAGACTCATTTCACAATCACTTATTTCCACACAGCACTGAGGTCTCTGTGACCCCAAACAAACATCAGTGGGATTTCAACATAATACCAGGGTTGAGAAGATGCCCACACAGCCATTCTGCCCCACCAGTGCTGTTCCCAACCTGCCTAAAAATGGACTCATTTAAGAGTTCATCCAGCCAGCAGCTTTACTCAGCCAGAGTAAAACTGCTGCTTGAACTCTTTGCTCTGTGTGGATTATTTTTCCAGAGGGACGTGACTCTAACAGCTTTGGCAAATATGACACAAAACACCTTTTGGTTGTCATTTTGAATCTGTCACACCCCTTTGACTCTGTTCATTGTAGCATCACACCTCAAAACCTACACTGAAGGGTCTCTGCCTAGGACTGGCATACCGATGACTCCCGGTGACGTCTTTGGGTGGTTGTTAACACGTTAATTTGATGCGACTTTGAAATGTTTTCCCAAATCTGGCAGAGGCCTTCAAACTCTCCACAGATTACAACGTGCAGTACTGCATCTAATTGGATTCCTGAACACTTTGAGATCTTGTTGATTAGAAGGAATTAATGTCAAGGAAAGACCACCAACATCTCAGCGATTCAGTCGTGAGAACAGGTGCGTGCGTTAGTCAAAGCGTACAAACATATCCTCAAGGTTAAAGCTGTCTGGGAAAGACACTTAATACTTTGGGGAAAATTGAAACTGGCCGTAGCACAAAAAACACTCCAAAAGAACTGACTTCATTCCAAGACATGAGAGAGTTTTGAAAGAGGGGCGAACGCAGCCAAATACAGAAGAGCAGTGGAACCGCTTCGTTGCTCGTTTAAATAACGCTATCAAGCAAGTAGCACAGCAGAGTAGCTCTGAGAGAGAATGAGCGAGAGAGACAGAAAAGGAGAAATAGAGAGAGAGAGAGAGAGAGAAAGAAAGAAAGAGAGAGAGTGAGAAGGAACTTCTAATGAATGCAAATGAATTCAGACTCTGTGAAGACGGGCAGAGCAGTAACCCATGTATAAATTAGAGCAGAACAACACAACATAGGAGGAAACAAGTTAAAACATCACCCTTGAATCTGAACCTTAAAACTGCTAAACAGCATCAGTCACAATCAGCGTAAAGAACAGAGACCTTTAGACTGACGTGACAAAACATAAAATGTTTGTGGTGATATTAAATTTCTCAAAGTACTCTGGAGTACCATGAAGGCTAAACTATTTAAACATGGTATCATTCAGTAACATATGTGAAATCACTATGCCACCACATGACTTTTTGTTAAGGGCTGATGAAGATTAGTGGTGTTGGTGGCTTATGAAGATTAGTTGTGTTGGTGGTCGACTCTAATCAGGTTGATTATGCAGTTAAGAACATTGGTAAGCTGGTATAAATTCCCCACAACTCTCCTCAGAAATAAGAGCCTAAGAATAATTAAAGCTGTTGGTGGGCACAGGTTGCTGATTTTAAAACTCTTTGTATGCTAATTTGCTGCTTGTTAAAAATGATGTTGGCGGCTCATTGTGACATGCAGACAGCGTTGCATTCAATACATGACTGCTCCTACGAGAGCATCTCAGCCACAGGGTTTGTGCTAATAAGAATAATCACGCTGCAGTTTCCGTGTTTAAATTCTGGGACATTCTCAACAGACTCAGAAAGTGACCCTCAGGACAACTTCAGCAAACTGTGTACGCATGCGGCTGTGCCTGTAAAACGGCACTAATTCAATTAAACAGGAAACGGTTTAAAGATTATCGAACAAGACAATGAAGTTGCTGGCAGAAACGTGTCTTCATCAGTCAGAGCAAAGCCAAACACGTTACACAACTGAAGTTCAGTGATGTTTTTAGCTGGCGACAGGAAGGCTCAGATCGCTGCATGGACTCGTTGTCGAAGGACTTCTAGCGTAAACCAACCTCATGGAGGTTGTGACAAATCTGATGAAGCGTCTGTGAGTATGATATATGAGCAACCGCCAATGAAACTGAGAGACAGCGCAAGAAAGTCCTGTAAGTTGTAAATGATTAAGCTGAACAGTTGTCAAACTGTCTGTCATTTTAACACAGGCTGTGAAAGAACCGTAACAATCAGAAGTTTAAAAGACATGTTAATATCACAAATCTCTCTCTGACAATTCAAAAGACTGGAAGTCAAATCTGGAAGTCAAAGTGCTGGAATTTAACCAAAAAAGAATAAATAGACAAAGAATACTAACTAATTGTCTTTTAACTGTCCCAAGCAAGACACAGAGCATTTGTCCACAGACAGTGAATATAAAACTCTACAGAAATGGAGAAATGTTTATGTTTGACAAGGTTTAACACCTACAATGTGGTCGTTTACAGTGTGCTAAGAGGAGAGAAATCTGTTGACATACATTCCATCTGTGAGACTGAAAACAGTGTATTTTTAAGAGCCTTGTATAGAGAGAATCATGATAATACAATGTAGGAGCATCTTACCATTGTGAAGGCCAGGAGCTCCTCATCGCTCAGCTTGTGAACTGGATTATTCTTCTGGAAGTCTATGCTGCAAAGCAACGTTTAAATGTGAGACAACTAGAAAAAACAGCAGCTAAGAGTTAAACCCATCTTTTATATTCAATACTGTGCTAAAGCATCTTTCTTGTTTACAGTCATTATTAGCTACACAAATTATCTGTTCAGGTTACAAACTAGACCACCATAACCTCCACAAATAGATGCAACATTTCTGATGTTTTTAGAGTGGCTAAATCAAAGTGTGTATTAAAGCTGTAATCCACAAATGTCATCTCCCTACCGCCATCTTTGTTTAAAACATAAAATTACACATTACCATACATCATTTTCTTTACATATGCTGAAGTTAAAAAAATCCACACTGACCTTTCCTGAGAAATCGGCCCTTAATAGCTGATTTTTTTGGTTTATTTTTAACCAATTAAAGTAATGGATTGCACATTTTGAACCATTAGCTACATATTTCAAGTGACTTTATCTACTTTCTCCTTGCTGAAACTGCTAAACTCTCTCTCTCATCTGCACACACTTTCTTATGTTAGCCAGAACTAATAAACGTGAAGCAGGCTATTTGTATTCTAACAAAACATTGTTAAACCGTACGTGCGGTTGAGCTCGGCTGCACCAACCGACGGCCCATAATTCACCTTCAACCATCACGCAGCCCAATTAAGGTCTCTGGCCTGCATAATTACGCCCTGCTAATTACTCCACACCCGCAATTTGTCTCCTAGCAGCCGACCCTGCAGGATGACAACCTCTCGACGACAAACAGGGCGAGCAGCCTGTACTAGCTAATTAAAAAGCAGCAGAGAATCAAGACACCACACGCACACCCCACTCCTCCCAAGGGTTTATATGGGGGTGGATGACCATCCAATTTTCTTTCAAGAAGTTCATGCCAACTAACAATGGCCACTTGGGCAACACAGCACTTTAAAGCCAAGTTTCCAAAATAAAATGCAAAAAAAACCTTTGCAATAACAATGATTTACACAACCCTAAAATTATTAATGTTGAACCGCTCTGACTGCGGCTTTAAAATCAGAAACTAAAATACTAGAGCTACTAAAAAACTAATCTTAAGGATTAGGAGACAAAGGGGAAACCATTTTTTCTGGATTTTTTCGCTCATGAATTTTTAAGCACATTTCTGGAGGACCTGTTAAAGCTATACTCATAAAACCTTCTGGCTTGCGCTTTGACAACCTGATTTTCAGAAGTATGTTTGATATCACATGCACAAGGTAGACTCTTAAAACAATCTATAATATAGTGT
>JAZGTK010015050.1:0-13415 GCA_036877625.1 Ambastaia sidthimunki
GAAGCTCTGGAGAAAGGTGAGAAGAATCCTCCAGCTCATGTCAAACACAAAACTGCAAACAACTGAATTTAACTGGCTAATGGTCAAACAATAACTTTGTTCAAATGGGTTTCAGAGTTTGAAAGGACCCACTACCCTGATGTTTTTGCAAGAGAAAGACTTGCAGCAAAAATCGACCTTCCAGAAGCAAGAATACAGGTGAGATGATCTTTCTTCAGTGACTGTGTTAATAAACACGTAAAGCTTTTTTATTGTGATTGTTTACACTCACCTTCTCTTCTCTGGACCTGTAGGTTTGGTTCTCAAACAGAAGAGCCAAATGGAGGAGAGAAGAGAAGCTGAGGAACCAGAGAAGACAAGCCAGTAACTCCTCCAGCCACATTCCCATCAGCAGCAGCTTCAACACCAGCGTCTACCAGGCCAACCCACAACCCACCACACCTGGTAAACCACAGCCTGAGCCTTACTGAACACACACGCTTCAACCTTCTGCTGATGTGAAGCATCAATAAATATTCAAGTAATGAAATATGTATATTTCTTGAAGAAAGCATGCCTTTTTCCCAACAGTGTCCTTCACCACAGGGTCAATGCTGGCCAGATCAGACACAGCCCTGACCAACACATACACCAGCCTGCCTCCAATGCCCAGCTTCACAATGGCCAACAACCTGCCTATGCAAGTAAGTGACATCACCCACAGCTCCTCCCACTTTCTCCTACATGTCCTGTGATATTCCTGTGAGATGTTTTCCCTGTCCATCACAAACTATTTCTATGTGTTTAACTTTGTCATAGCTGTGCAAGTAGAAAAAACATATTTATATTCTTTTTTAGCCAAGCCAGACATCCTCCTATTCCTGCATGCTGCCCACCAGTCCGTCAGTGAATGGACGGAGTTACGACACTTACACCCCCCCTCATATGCAGGCACACATGAACAGCCAATCAATGGCAACTTCTGGTACCACCTCAACAGGTAGGCAGACTAGTTCATTGTGTACCAGCTTTGTGATGTTAGTGTGACCTCTTAACATCCTAGTACATTAGTACATTTATTAGTAGATACTAATTTAACCCTGTACTATGTTCACATTGGTATGAAATGTTTGTTCATATATATATATATGTGTGTGTATATATGGACAAAAGATTGCGTTATCATTCTTTATAAGTTTAAATGCATGACTTTCTCTATGATTGTCTTTATTTTTTGTCCCACCCAGTATTTTACACATAACACTTCAAGAAACAAAAATTATTATTAATAATTATGTTAAAAAAACTTTTTAACATCCTGCAGAAGTTTTTATTCAAGCTTTCTCTTGTCTCTGTGTCTCTGTGTTTAGGACTCATCTCCCCTGGAGTCTCAGTCCCTGTTCAAGTTCCCGGATCTGAACCCGACATGTCTCAGTACTGGTCACGATTACAGTAAAGAAAAGAGTTACTTCACCCTGTGATTTCCATAGAGAGACAATGCAGCAGTATTCCACACACACACACACACACACACACACACACACACACACACACACACACACACACACACACACACTCAATCTCTCCTCTGAAAACTTGTGACACCACCTTGCAAAGAAAAATCTAATGAATCCCAGTTACAGAAATAATCTTCTGCTACATCCACAGTTTTCAATTTTCATTTTTTGTTCTATTTGTTCATAGGAATTTCTATGTACAGACAATGAAAGAAATTAAACAGTCAATATATCTCGCATCTATCTGAAGTGGAAGAACATGAGTCAATGTATTATGACAGTGTTTTCTACTGAGCTCATACCACAATTATGGGTTAACGGCATACAGACCTGACACCAGTTCAGCAGTGAATCAGAAACAAGCCACCAAGAAGAACAGACAGATTTGTTTGCCAGTAGATGTTTCTGGAGAATCACTGTGGATGAGACTCAAATCAACTTACGGCTTTAGTTGACTGTGGTCAACATGCGTCACATTGTCTCTGTAAAGGAACAACAGCCATTGTGTGAATTACTGACTACACTGCAGTTATGTGAAGGTTTGGACCAAAACCTTTGCTAAACTATTTCTGAGGCTGTTTTGTGTTTGATTATTTAAAATTGTAAAGAAAAAGCAGGAGATCTACAGTTGTTGTCAGTTAAACTTTACCACATGAAAACACAGTTCATTAGGTTTGTTAGTGTTTAGTTGCAAGTTGTTGTTTCGTTCAAAATCAACCAGAATCACTGCAGAACTTATACAAATATATTTTCAATTTTATTGCCCCAGTAAAATCTTTAATTGTTTTATACAGATTTTCAGAACTCAGTAAAAATGGAAAAAACATGTAGGTCAGGTACAGGCTGTGTGTTAGGTGTAGTTGTATTATAGTGTTACTCCTTCAAATCATTTTGTGAGACTAGAAAAATGTAATTAAAATTATTAAAAATGTTTGACAGAGTTTAATAAACTTAACTGTTTGGCAGTTGTTTACAAGTGCATATCAGACTTTAACCATTGTTGATTGTAAAAACAGACCAAAGCCTTCGTATTTCATCTATTATACAACAACTTTCTGTTTTTTTAATGTTAGTCTTGTGTTGCTACATTTTGTAAAAAAAAAAACATGACATTCTAGAAAACTGGCTTTGATTATATTTGACTTGAGTATATTTAATCACGCAGCCTTTTATTTATGATCGACAACCATCTGTGGTTTTAAAAATGTCGACATCTCTTGAATTCTGCATTTTGTTGTGTACCTAAAACACTGGTAAAGGTTTTTGTGCAAGACCAATGCTTTGGAAACGTAAGGTCTACCCTGTCTTGCGGATATTTCAATTTAATTTTATTTAAAAGTTTCTAAATGTATTTTGTGAGAACTATTAAAAACAATTTTGTACAGTATTGGTTGTCACTCTTATCTTGTGCTCATGCATCAAGTTTCTTCTGAGAGAACTCTTAATATAGTAGAATCACTAAAGTAAACTACACATTTGTCAAAGAAAATACATTTGAATCCAATTTATTACCAAGCAAATGACCAAAAACTACCTCTTGGTAAATTTAAAGAATCTTTTCTCTCCACATACCTCATAACCACCAAAGAGCTCGTAAACAAAGACACCAGCCAACTCCACACAACTTAGACATCACAAAACACACCACAATAGAAACGGCCAATGCCATTCAGAGCAGCCAGTGCTTGTTTTGCTAGAGTCACGATGGTCATAAAAGAAAAAAACGAGCGAGCATGGGGGGAGGAGAGCGAGTGATGAAAAACAGGAGAATAAAGCGGCCGGAGCGGCTGAACTGAGAGAGAGATGAAGTGATTGTGTGGCAGAAAGAGTTATTTTGCTTCACTTGCTCTCTTAGCGGGGAGGGGGTTGTGGGGAGGAGGGAGAGAGTGTTTCAGAGCTGTAAGCTGGTCTGATAGATGGTCAGGTAGTGAGTCTGTGGGAGTTTCCACACATCTCTGCAGACAGTAGTGACAACACAAAGAAAGAAAAAATGTTAATTAAATGATTCTAATACCTCAAAAAGTTCTTGACGTTTTAGGTTAATGCAGAAAGACTGGCACATTATATTTTAATGTAATTTAAAAACCAATCTAAAGCATTATCAAATCGCATATTGCATTCATTAGCAAGTTATCACATTTTCTTTAATATTGTGCAGATGTAATATATATATATATATTTATTTTTACATTACAAACACATTTCTGTCTGGAGTCAGGCAATGTCAGGCCAAAAAGAGAGAGGAACTTCACAGAAGATGATTTAAGAATTTAAAAATCCTCAAAGAAAACCTTTTATAAAAACAAAACACACACATACATGACAGACGAGAGTAGATCTGCGATCAACAGAAAGTTAACTCTCAGAACCAAAGCAAAAGACAGAAGCAGTGTCTCCAGTCCGGACTGTCAACATATTTCCATGACAACCTCTGACCTAATTCATGGTCCTGTCATAAAAACACAAAGACTGTTGTTAGTCTCACTGATGAGTTATGAAGTTCAGCCTCATACATTTGTACCAATCAAAGCAGTCGCTGGTGACCATCTGTTGAGAGGCACTCAACAATGTCATCACACATTCCTCATCTGTGCTGTGGAAAGAAACACATAAACGACAAAAGCTTTCATGAGTAATTAAATGCTTTCCAAAGAAAACATTTGATGCTGTCATTAATTACAAACGAATGGAGCAAAATGAAGTACCATGTACAGCTTAATAAGAGAAGAAACAAGATGTTTTTGTGGCAATGATAGAAAAATGTATTGTTATTTATTTATTTATGTATTTATTTTATGTTATTTATTAGCCAACTAAGGTAAAAAACACCAGTAAGCCAAAAATGTCTCATCCAGAAACACACGAATGAACAGAAATGATTGAAACCACAACACATCATTAATATTTGAAACTGTTTTTCAATAGATCTAAAGACTGCAGTATTCTGCGTGTTATCTGTTTGACTAATTATTATTGTGTCAGTGTTTTGTAGCAGTCTTATTTGATCCAGTAAGAGCAGTAATGGCAGAAACTGTGTGACCCAGCGCTGGAATGAAGCTCATGTTAGGAAATGGAGGATAATTATAGGAGTGCTGGGAATACACTGATTAGTTTTATTTTTTGATTAATGAAAAAGGAGAATTTGAATATGTTAATTTATGTGGTAAGAATATGTTTTTCAGCTCACAATGCAACTAATAAGCACAAACACACACATAAATACCCACCATTGTCTTTGCAGGTACCTTTTGGAAAGCCATATAAAATTTTAAAAACCTTAAAAGAAAAAAAGCTTTAAAGTTTTGTAAGATCTTTAAACTGTAGTTTTGTACACTATTAGTGTTACACTAGTATAAGTATAGTAAATTAGTATTGAATGGTTGTCTAGGCACAATTATACCAGAATATCACACACTGAACATTTAGATCAACCTGAACATAGTAACAGAACTGATCTCAGATCTGTCTCAGTGAATCAGCTGTAGATGTCTGATTTACATACCAGCCTCATATCGCAGCCCATGTTCACACACAAACAAAACTGTTTTGTTTTGTAACGCAAACAAATTGTGTTAGACGCTCTGCCATGCACCTGAAATGGCCTGAGAAGTGTAACTGTTAGCATGTCTGTAAAAGCCTTCAGGGAGGCGCTCAGAAAGGTTTGTGTGTAAAGTGACAGCTCAGAGTCGATTCATTAGAAACAAGCATTTTATCACAGCAACTTCACATCACGTGGCTTTTAATGTCTAACAAGACAATAAACTATCCCAAAACCTTGTGCTAAACAAGCTAATGAAGACACACACAGTGTTGAGGGTCATCATATGCATTTTAAATTCTGTTCTGTATAGTAATTAAAGAGCCATAAGCCAACATACTTGCAACTTCATCTTTATCTTTTCCTTGATTCTCTCTCTTCAGCTGACCCTGAGATAAGCATGATGTTTATCTCCTACCAAAGAATGCTCTTCTAAAGCTTCTATTGTTTGTGGAGCAGCAAGTAAACAATGTTCCTAAAAGCTCATGGAAAGCTTCCCTAAAGCTCCCTAATTTCCCTGAGCCTTTTCTATATCCTGTGGCCCTCAAGGCAGGATGCATCCCGTTCAGAAGACACGCGGGATCAAAATGTCTAAACTTATCAGGTGCCTTTGAAGAACAAGAATTACAGATTTTATGGTTTGGCCAATAAAGGTCTACACTTACAGAACAATTAGTGCCTTTAAGTACCTTTAAACATTTGTTATTTGATTACCTCTGTGGAGAAGAGGAAAGGTCACAACCACTACTGTCACACACACACACACACACACACACAAACATTTCTGCAACATTTCTCATTTTGCAGTCATTGAAGTGTAATTAAAACAGAGAACATGCCACAGCGATGCCGTGACTCCTGAGAGTCCATCATTCCAGTAGGTGAAGAAATGAAATCATTGTTATTTATCTGTCACACAGAAGCACAGCGTCAGAACACATCACGCCATCATTAGCTCTTCACATGCAACCCTGAGCCTGAGGCGAGCTGCACCAATCAATATATCAGACAGCATGACTACACTTCATCCTGACACACTTGATCATGCAGGTGCCCTGTGTGAAGCCAGCACACAAACTGCATTCCCATAACACACCCGACATCAAGTAACTTTACAATAGTTTAGCCGTAAAAAGTGAACATGCTGTGAATATGTTGTGTAAACATCATGTTTTTAACAGTTTAAAACACTTCAGTTTAAAACACTTCAAAGGGCCCTTGAGAGGAACTTTAAGTGGGCTTTTACTATAGAGGGTTACTAATAACACTTCACACTGAACAACACCTTATACAGATAAAAGCTTCAAAACTCTCCAGCCACTCCAGCTTGTTGGTCACAATGGCACTTGTACACAATTACCTCAAGTGAGAAACTAAATACTACCAGATTGTCAGAACGGACCGAAACATGTTGTGTAACTGATCATTATCTTTACTATCTCTATATTAAAAGATCGTGTGGTCTGCTTAACTATTACTTCAAATATTATTCCACTGAGATTTTATATACATTTTAAACATTTCAGTTTTAACAGAATAAAATGATAGCCAAAGAAACTTCATTAAACATAACACAAACAAGTGATATTTATTTTTTTCATCATATTTCTTCAAACTACAAAAACAATAGCCGTAATGTTCTGATGTATCATATAAATAACCTGCTTCTTCTTCTGGAGAACATTCTGAAGTTTACAATGTGAATAACTTGCACATTGAAAATGCACATATGAACTATATAGTAGCACAAACAATGTCCTGCATTAGAATGGAGGTCTGTTATTTTCATGTAAAGTGTTGCTCCTAAAACAAAATGAAAATCCTTTATTTCAATTCATTGGTTTAGTGTCAATATTTTAGCAGGTGGCAGTAAGTGCACTATTTAGAGTGCAAAGCTTTCAGAAGAGTAAGAATGAGTGCTGAGCAGCAGACACAACAGAGGATAACAGTGTCAGAACAGACTCACTAGTGAGTCTTTCATACTTTATTCCATTAGTAGTGAAAACGGTCTGTTGTGTTTTGACAGATTCTATCAGAAAACGCTTCAGTTGAAACACTTAAGTGTGAGTGATGGTTTATTGTGATTCTCTTACAGAAATCCTGCCTGCAGTTGTGTTTTCACACTGAGCACTTTCATTTCATCACCGTTTAATGTGTTTACATGGTGGAATATTTAGTTTGATCTCACCCCTCAAAACGACGACAATCTCAATCCGTTTGGGCATTTTTATTGCGACTGAGGTGTTCACATGAAACTTTTTCATTGGGATTGAACTTTGAAACAGACTGGAATTGGGATATAATCCTCCATATAAAAGCTGAAAGTCCAGCATTATGTATTATCAGCTACCATCAACGTATTAACAGCATTACAATACAATGACACAAAAAACACAAGCTGATCTCACACCCCGACAAACTTTATAGTCTGAAACAAACCAAAGACATTAATGAAGAGCACAGCACTCATACTCAAGATGTTTATGAAGATATCTGTGCTGTTATATCAGTTTATATTTTTAGATTTGAACTGAATATGGTGATAGTAGTATAAAAAATAACTGAAAAACACACCTGTCAGTCAACAAGCTTGACAAATCATATATTTTTACATTTAAAATCTTCCATTGGTGAGATTGTTTTTATTTAAACGTGTAAACAAGCACCAAGAATAAGTGTCGACTATTTCACAACACTCAAACTGCAAATGACATATTACAATTATCTGGACATGAAATAATCTGACGTAATAACTTTTGGCACCTGTTATAATTATCACAATTGTCTCTTTCTTTCAAGGAAAAACCCTATAAACCTTCCTGCACGTTATTCAACATTCAACCAGGACACAGAATGAAAATATAAAAAAGACTATCAGTATCATTTCATTGCTTTTCTCCCTCTGGTCAAGTGTGTCCAGTGCGCTCTTCACCGCAGGCCAGTGACTGCAGAGGTCAGGCGTGGGGGGGGATTTTGGGGGTAATTTTCACTCCTCTCTGTTCACTCACATTTGCGAGGTGCCATGCGAATGGACCCTGGGTGCTGTTGGACAGGCGTTGGGTGCAGACCGGGGGCCTGAAGGACCCTTGCGGACTGACTGGGTGAGATATGAACACACAGGCAGGTGCCCTCAAGGTTCTCTGGAGCACAAAAAGGCACCGAGGACAAACACATGTAAATGCTGCTTTCAAATCCGATTGGCTGAGCTGAGAGATGAAGGCAGCATGTGATATGACACAGTGTTCACCAGCTCTGGATCCTCCAGCTCATCTCTTGTGTAGGCAATAGAAACGAACAAGAGGAGACCGGAGATCAGATGGTCGATGTCCATGTACTGTGACTGTGGATGAAGAGGGAATTGGTTTGGTTGTAATGCAAAATGACTTATCAGGAAAAACCTCTGAACACAAAAATGTAACCTTTTGGTGATCATTTTAAGTCATTTCCTGTTAAGTTCACATTAGAAACCATCAAAGAATATGCAGCATATCACAGTCAACAAAAAAACAAATTACAGAAATGTGTTTTTAGGTTTTCTCTCAGGAGTTTACAACAGTTCAGAAGTCCTTACAGATACAACCCACTGTGAGACACGGGGAGGAACCCTTCTATTGAGTTCTCTGCCTCCACAACAAAAACAAGGCCCCATGCCCTCCCTCCCTCCAGACCAGAAGTGGGGTTCACACACAGTTTAAACACATTACGTGCAGCAGTACAGAGGTCGACCGCAGGTTACTGTGCCACCTCCTCTGTGGGCCTCACCGGGTGGGCCGTCGGTGGGCACCTCGGTCTCGCACTCCAGGCCGCATGTGTGCTATGTGTTAACGTGTACAAGAGACAGTAGATGCTGTGTTTCTTTCCCTGGAGTCTAGCGGAATACAGTAAAATAACTGATGCGGCTAGAAATGAAGGACTCAATCACTCATAGCATAGAGGATGTGTCTGAATGCGACAGTGAGCTAAAGGCTTCTGCTGTTAGCACAGCATCTCTTCTTTCTTGAGGAACACCTTAAGAAAGAAGCTAATCAGCTAGCAGGTATTTTCAACTATCAAGCTCAAGATCAACTGTAAGAGAGGGAAAGAGAGATGACAGAGGAACAAAAAGATAAAGACGAGGTTTGTATGGATGAGTTGACTTTTCACCAGACTGATGGGGAAAGGGTGCAAAAGCAGAACAGGAGAGAGAGAGAGAGAGAGAGAAAGAAAGTGTGTTTAAGTGCTTCCCAGTGTGTTAATGAATTGGGGGTGTAATCAATCACAGGTTGTAAGTCTTCTCAAGAATACGTCCCTTTAGCCAAAAGGACAGCAGCACTTGTGGGGACAAAGAGGAGTAAAATGAAGACTTCATACTGCAGGGCTGAAAAGGTGTTGCCGTTAGTAACCCCCTCCCATTGAACCATAATCTGCACTTTACTAGTCACAAGTGTGACCTTAACCAGCAACACAGAGATGGTGACTTCTGTTTTAGTGGGGTTGTTTTGTTACCCATCAGGGTAAAGAGTGGCTGGGTTTACTTAATGCAGAGAGAGGATTGATAAAGAAAATGAGAAAAAAAGAAAGAAATGGAAAGAAAGGAAAGAAGGAAGAAAAAGAATTGAGAATTTGAGTGAATTTCAAACAAAAATCCAATGTGTTGACATCCTCTGGCTGTCAGATCAGAGGTTATTCTGGGTGAAGAGCGTCTCTTATGTGGCCCTTGAGTTGTTTGCAGTCACACTTATGGGGCCCATCCTCAAGTCACTCTAACAACACTTCTCATGCCAAAAAAAGAACTCTCTAAAATGAGATGTTTAAACACATACAGTGTTAAAGAAGTTCAATGACAGTGTATTATAGATACAAACATTTACGTTTCCACTCCAAGTCCATATTTGTTAAGTGAAGAATTTAAACACACTTTAATCATATATACTGTACAAACATAAATCTGTGTGTTACAGGATAACAGACAAACAGCTCAGCACTGCAGAGGTACAAACAACCTGTTACAATACTTTTCAGCAAACTATTGATAGACTATAGACCCTGCAGGCCCACAGTACCCCCCCCAGCAGAGCCTCCTCATGTCCCTTAGATATTTTTTGGGGGTGGCAGCAAGGGAGGCTGACTGACTGAACATGGATTCCTTCAACTGGCCCCTAATGGATCTTCTGTCACTGAGGAAAGACACAGTCTTACTGTCTGAAGTACACGGCCAGTCAAACATATGGCTCAATCTGTTTTTTGATCTGATCCTTTCTGCCTGCAGTTAGTTTTGCTCAGATATAAATGTTGGCTTTATACGAACTACTTTTAGAAAACTTAATTCTATTTTTTAAATGTAGGTCTACAGCAAAATCATCTATTTATAGTACAGATAAGATTTCTAGATATAGAATTTAAAATGTAAGTTTAACATTTTTCTGCTTTCATTATATTGTTCTCATACTGTCGTTTCTGTTATACTTTTGATTTAGTTTATTTTTTAAAATGTGGTAAAATGGTAACAAAATGTTACAGCTTATAGTAGTAAAGTAACATTGTCCAAATTTTTGACAGGTAATATTAATAATAACAAAGAAAACAGGAGAAATGTAACAGTAAAAACCAATGAGCATCAGAAAGCTTTTTGTTTGTAAACTCTTCTGTTGCAATAAAAGCAGTGAAATAACCTCAGATTTGACAAGTAACAAACCAGCCGCTTCCTTTCAGGACAGAAAACCTTAGATATAAAAAGCAGCAAGAACAGGAAGAGAGAAGCAAAAGAGAGGAAAAGAGAGATTTCACACAATATGAGGCAGCAAATGACATGAAAATTATGAGCGGCGTCCGGCTTGCTTCTCCAGGACAGAGTTAGAGGAAGCACTCGGCCGTTTCAGAGCGCCAGGCAGGAGAACAGTAGGGGGCAGAGGATTTAGAGACTCTCAAAGGTCTTTCTTGAGCTCCGCTGAACAGCCAATCTGCCTGACACACACACACACTCACACGATTGCTTCAAACTCTAAGCCACCACAATGAGGACGAGCCCGTAATTGTGTTTGTCCACCTGGGCATATAATAAGCATTCTAGCGATGTAACACTGGCTTGCTGAGCTGCAGAGCTCTCCGCCGAGGGGAGCAGCCATGAGTGGATACACTTCATTACCCCCTAGATTCTCCCTCCAATTACCCCTAAATAAATACACACAGCCTACCGACAACAGCAGTGACACACAGCCTGAACACCGGCTGAAAGGAGAGTCTCTTATGTGATTTGTATATGTGTGTGTCAGATAATGACCTGGAGAAACTGTCAGACATCAGCCATTGCCATGTGTTAATGGGCACATGGTTTGCATAGATAATACTGGCCAATTCCAGACAGACAGACAGATCAAATTAATAACTATATAGAATAACAGTATATTATTGAAACACTGTAAAACAAAACTGCATTAATAGTAAATATTGCACATATTGTATGTTAAAGGTGGAGTAGAATGTATGTAATTGTACCGATAAAAGAGTGAATGTATCGTCTGCATGAAGACTGACGCATCTCTCAGCTAGTCGTTCTGCGTAAAAAAACATTTTTCAAACACTGATGGAAAGCAGTTTCACGAAAGAACGGTGAATGGTGCCTTGAGGTACAGTGTTTTTCTGAGAATACACCAGACTAAAGAGACAGGCAGATTAAATAGACTACAGGCTGGAATCAGAAGAAGACTGAAATAAAATAAAAGCTACAGGAGATAGTGGCAGGAGGAGGTGTCGTCCTTCTCGTTGTTGTGGGGCAGAGGGGTATTTATCTATCTGTGATCTAAATGGATCATAATCATCATTACAGAGACAACATGAGCAGTCAGCGCACCTGCCAAAAGCCTGTTCCCGCATCACCCCTTCTAAAGCTCTGCTCAGTGAGAGAGCAATCACACTCACGGCAGCATGAACCCTCACAGCCATTCACAGAGCTGGAGGTGTGCGGCTGCTCGCGGCTAAGCTAATGATTTCAAGGAGACGCGTCCTGCGCAGCTGAGTGACGCTGACAGATGTGATCTGACACCACAAATGGAACGAGCTCATCAAAATTCCTGCACCATTGACAAAGAACTGGAATCATCTCAGGTATTGAGTTGGTGGAGGGGTTAACATGCATTGTCAGCATTCTGCCATGGTTGAAGAAACAGCTTTAAAAAAGCTGCACACCTGTAGACAGACACCACCTTGGCTTTGGGCATACAGGCAACATCTGACATGCCATTCAGTCACAGTTCCCACAGAGCAGAGACACATATTCATCTGCTTGTAGACTTCATATGGCCTGAATTAGTGCCAGGCTTGTGTCTGCAGCAGTGCAGGACAGAAAACCAGCACATGGGGAGTACCAGCAACTTCCTCAGAAGAACTACTGAATTCACCTCAGGTCTTGCACTGTATGTTCAGCTAAACTCACTTCTAACAATCCAGAATTCTCCCAGCTTGTTGTCTTGCTGTTACTTCCCAAAAATTGATGGTATGCTTAATGGTTTCTGGGAAATGAGTGGACACCTAAGAGTGACACCTAACTGTGATATCTTTACTCTGTGCTTGGGGCAGCATTGCATATAAACATACAAAAAACAGGACATACACACCAATTAGAGACATTAGCATCAATGCAGGCAGAGGTAAGATTTATTATGTAAGAGAAAAAACTGTATACCTGTACATTGTTTAAAATTGGCAAGAAACATATAACAATAAAATGCATAAGAAAAAAGTCTATTTTTAGAAGAATTAGGACTTTTTGTTTTCCATTATTGTTATGTCAGTGGCACATTCAGGACAACTTATTGCACATTTGTAAATCATCTTGGCAGCATGTTCTGTACTGCCTTTAAACTTGATTTTATAGTAAAATAATAACGTTATTTTGTCTAGACAAGATAGCTTTCCATTGCATTTATAATAATGAGATTTTTTGCATTGCATTTATAATAATGAGATTTTTTGCATTGCATTAATAATAATTTGAGGTAAAATGTGCATGAAAATAATGTCCCAGTGTGGAAAAATATTAAATGTTTCTAAAGAAAAGAAAATAATTTTCTTTATGCACAATATAATTTCTTTCCTTTTACAGCTGACCCTTCAGTGAAATGACCCTTGACAATTGAAATTCACTCAAACACAGGCAGCTGAAAGACATTCAAAAACATGTTTAGGTAAATTCACTGACTCTCTTTACATTTAATAACAGCCTCATCAAATGTAACAACAGACCCACCCGACCAATAAAGACAGAAATAAATGCAGAAGCTCCACTACAGCATCAGTCTAGCCGTCTGACCCACAGTTACGGGACATTTGCATGCTAAAGCCAGTCAGCATGTTTCATTGATTAGCAGTCAACCAGAGCCAAAACCACTTGAAGCAAGAAATAA
>JAZGTK010015051.1:0-13414 GCA_036877625.1 Ambastaia sidthimunki
GTACAGAATATATGAAAAACCAGATTCTGTATTCTTCCTGTTAAGTGAACATTTATGTACATTTTTCAACAGCCATTTTTCAACATTTGTCATTTTATCATTAAGAATAGGATTTGTTATGAGGATTTGCAGCGCATTTCTGTATTTGCAGCGCCTTGAGCTCTCTCGGCCACCGTAGTTTTTGAGTATGAACGACCCGCTGATTCACTGCCTGTGTGATATGCATTATTCTATAGTGTGTGTCTGAGCCTGTTTACAGAGAACACAGTGTACTATGTAGAACACAGGTGTGTGTCAGGTGCTTATCCTCCTACAGCCTTGGATACAGCACTCCTGTGGCTAACCACAGGAAACATGTGCTAACTTGGCATAGATAAACTAAAAGTTTTGACTCAGGCTGTGAAACATGCAAATAGATGAATGAATCATCATCCTTTCTTTCCTCCCTGCTATGTACTGCCCTGCAGCCAGGCACTCAACCGGAGAAAGCGGGCATGAAAGGAGAGGCACAGGAAAGGTGAGTCGTTGTATGCTGATTGCACAGCGCTGAAGCAGCTGTCAGGCCAGAACGTTGAACTGACATATTCATCAGACTGTCAGCCTTGAGAACCCAACCGAAAAGTGAGCCTAGACAGGCATGACTTTCTTGCTGGTTTATGCTGGTTAGTTCTGCTTTAATGCTTGTCCAGCTGGTTCACCAACTTTGTCCTTGCTGTAGCTGGTTGACCATGAAAGGTAGTCAAGAAAACTAGTGGGACCACCTGAATTCCATCCCTGGAACCATCATCCCAAACTCCACAAATGCTGGTGATCAGCCATACTGATTTTTTTTGCAGGAAACTGAGCTGCTAGAAGAAGCCCTGGAAGTCCAGACTGGGGGGGCTGGGGGGTACCCAACCCCTCTGTACTTCACCAACCTTTATTCTACCCCAGTGCCACCAGGACACAACCCTTTTTCAGATATCTAACATTAACCCCTATTTCACATGTATTATGTTGAACTTGAAAATAAATGACCTCGCCAAAGTCTTCATCAGTTTGCCTCCAGTGTTTCCTGTCAGTGGTTTGCAGAATGGTGTGAACATAATTGGGGGTGGGTATGTCTGGACCCATAATATGCTGCACTCTTGTGATTGCAGCCCACAACCAAGTCCTACCCGTAGGGAAGGATATGTAACAAAGTACATTCCCCTCTATACCTCTGGCACCCAGTCAGTCCTCAGAGTAATTGAAATGCAAGGAGGGCTTGGTGGTTAATTAATGACATTCATTAGGGTTGCCTCTAACTGTTACCATTAACCTTCACAAACAAAGGAAAAGCACTGTCTCCTCGCTCCCATAATTCCCTGCGTTCCTAGAGTCAACCAGACACATGCTTTCCTTTGGAAGTGTAGTCTGCCCCCTAAAATAGTTCCACTCCAGATGGACTTTCACTCAGCTAAATGCCACAGAATCGGCCGCTTAAAGGTTTAAGGTTAATTTGTCATTGCATATCAGATCAGAGCTTTTAATATAATTTACACCCCACAATGCGCTTAAACGTTCTCTGTTTTTAATGCAGAAAAACACAAGATGAGGGGAAAGGGGAGAATTTATTCGGGCCTTGGCTCACCAAGCTGAACACTTAGTGTTCATTTATCACCTCTGTCTGCTCAGTGGCTGTCACACATACATTTAGCATTGGAATTTACCTTTGCAGTTTTGCATGGAGAGTCTATTTGTCACACTCATTAGCACTCCGCATTCATCTCCCTGTGGTCAGTTTAATGTACAGTGTGGTTGTGGCTGCACATCATTTGGCCTGCATTAGTTATCATCATCAGCCCAAAGCTCTGGTCCTCACGACACCCACTAGCAGAAGCCACTGCATCAATTTCTCGCTGCACATTTTCCAGGCCGCACTGAGGCTGAAGAAACAATGAGTGGGAATTTGAATATTATGATGTCACCAAGTCATTTTTTACAGTAAGTGTAATGTTTTCTTTGAAGAACAGCTTTGACTTTTGTACTCTATGAAAATCAATTAGGCAATTAAAGGAGCTGAATGAAAGAAGCAGAAAGGGATAGTTGCTTAATAAATGGATGCATTTATGCATGGATGATTGGATCCATTAGACAAACAGATAGAAATCTAAGAGTTCTAGGGTTGAAATCTAGGGTTCTGCGGATAAATAAATGAATAAATAAACAAATAAAAAGACATTCTTGACAAATCTTCAGAATTGCAGTTCAGTCAGGTTTGTTATTTTTACTACAACGATGCTTGATTTGTTTTGGTAAGTATATGTGTTTTTGGTGTGGCAAATTTGAAGTGTTGTCTCTTCCTGGCAGACTCTCAACCTTTTAACACCCTCTCAGTAGTGTCAACAGCTGCCATGCTCTGCGGAACTATGACATGCATGTGTTTGCATGTGAACATAAAGATTCCACATGTGCCTGAGCACTTGATTATGCTGTTCCTCACTGTTTGATCTCTTGTCTCTGTCAGGAAGCTGTTGATTTTAACAAGTCATACTTGTAAATTACCCTTGAGATATAGTCTCTGTCTCTCTCTCTATCTCTGTTTTAGTGGATTGGTAATTAAATGGCTGTAGCAAGTATAGACATGACAACTCATTCCAAAGAGTAAAGCTATAAGAGAAAGATGATAAAAAAAATAACAACAACACAACAAAAGTGAGCTTCCTTGTTGTTTGCTGCCTAGGCAGCTGTCTTCTAAGGGGAGGTTAATACTGCTAGTTAATGCTAAATGCGTTCTTGCATTTAAAAAACAATGAAATGGAGCGCAACAGAATGGAACAGAATGCAGATGACTTGCCTTGTTTCTTAAAGTTCAACTCCAAATAGTGACAAGAAAATCGTGCAGATGGAAGGCAAGGATGCATTCTGTGTGAAGGGCCCCCAAGGCAGCAAACTAACTGAAATGGAACCTCCTAAGAAACTGATTTAGAAGGATCTACACAGGCAGCAACTCGTTATACCTCACACAAGGCCCACAAGAGACACAACTCAAGAACCAGCAAACTAAATATTGATTAAGGCAGTCAATTTTATTTTGAACTATTTACATTAATACTTTTCATATTCTAAATTTCCACATTTCACGTATTGAGTCCATATTTCTCTCTTATCATTGTATTATTGATGGATTTTTTTTACAGAACTTGCGATGCATTCTTGGACTGCTTCACTTCAAAGAATGTGTGATGCCTTAAAGGCTGTTCTCGCAGGACTTTTGTCATACTTCTTTGTGTAATATATTTTCAGAAAGCTTTGTTGTGTTCCATTTGAAACAGTGACAGAACATTTTAATTTTCTGTGGCATTACGTTTTGTAGCCCCGCCTACTGTAAATTCCTATTGGTCCAGAATTCCACTTTTCATTATATTAAATTTTTTAGGTTGACTATGATTGTGTAATTTAACTAAATTGAAAGTAATTTAACTTTCAGATTGGACAAACACATTGCTTGTTGAGGCAGCCTTCTCTTACCTTGTAGAACAGCCTTCTCCAAACACTTTAAAAGCCATCTAAATAGTGTTTGACAATGTTCGCTCCAAGCTTTACAGATATATCTGGTCTGGCCTTGAGAGTGGCATGTTTTCGGGACAGGTGGAGAAGCCAGTGCCGAGTGGACAGCTGCTGAGCAAGTGAGGAGGTCACATCTAAACCACTTTCATAACGTGAACATCAGTCATAAATCTTGCTTCTGCTACTTTCATTCCACAGCGTGGCCCTTGCATCACTTTTCTCATGCTTCTCTATGCATCGCGCATGTTTATTTTGAGCCTACTGCATACTCCAAAGGCCAGAAAAGTAATTATTTTATAAAGTAACACCTCTGCTTTGCCGGGTGACTGATCTTGGCCTGCACTTTAAAGGCTGAGGTATGATCGAATGTGGCCAGCAGGTGGTCAAGCGAGAATAACGCACCTACATCAAATTGGACGAACATTTGGCATGGCCAAGTGTTGAGGATAGCTACGGCACCTGACACTGAGGCATCCTGCCTCTTAGCCAAGATGAATTAATCAGTTATCATACAGAAAGGCAACTGCTTATTTTAGCACCTCTGTTCGTGGTACAAATTAGATCTGAATGTAAGATGTGAGGTATTTAGGGCTGCACACAGTTCCCATAGCTCATGCCCTCGGAGCCACGGGTGCAATCAAAGCGGGGAACGTGTGATATGCTAGCGGTTTATGTTCTGAAGACCAGAATGCAGCACCAAACTGCTGCATGGACATCTGCATGCATGCGACATCTGAGGCTAACCAGCAGATAGCAGCAGCTGCTGTGCATTTGAGCCTCAGTTCCTGCCAGGTGTCTCTCTCTGTTCCAGTGCTCAACTCCACTCAGTATTCCTATTATATATATCCAGATTCAGATCATAAAATCTTTGCATTGTCCAATGCTTGAAAGATGCTAAAAAGTTAGCGTAAGTTAAAGATAGCGTAATCTTGGTTTAAGATAGCTAATCTGGTGTTTATCTGTCAGTTAAGGTGATCTAAAAAGTTTTTTTTTTCAGAAGGATAATGAACGAAAATGGGAATGATAACCTTACCCCTGCAATTTGAATTTGTGAAAGACAAACCATTAAAATTGGTTAATAGCCATGGTTTATTTACAATAAGTCACAGCTACAGCCTCTTCACCAAACTACTGTTAGTATCACTGTGCAGTGCCTATAGTTGATCAGTAACTTTGTTCTGCTAGTGCTTGTGTCAAGTGGTATTTTAAAGAGAAATGAATTTTAAAGATTTAAATTCTTTTAATTAACTAATGTTAGTTTTTTATATTTATATTGTGTCTAACAACACCCTTCACCCGTGACTATGTTCACAGCATAGCGCAACCTTTGGTAAACAGGTTTTATTATTATGTAGTGTAGGAACTTTTATGTTATCATTAACTGTGTACATCTTCCTGCATATTGTCTTAATATCATACACCACCATTTTGAAGTATGGATTTTTGAGCTTGGAAAAAGCTTGGAAAAAACTTTAACTGGCATTCTCTTGCACTTTTCCCAACAGGAAGTTGAATGGAACGCAGCACAAGCATGCTTCATATAAAGCTGGGCTTATTCTGAAACCACACAACCACATAAAACACTGTTCTAGTAGGATTACATCCAGTCACACAATGCTGTGTTTCTGTGATCCAGAGACAAGCAGAAATATGAACGTCTCCCATTGGGACTACATCCCATTTTCTGTATGGGAATCTTATGAGGATGATGCCATTCCAATGGGGTTTTTTGAGCCAGCCACACTCTGGCTCAAATTAGTTACGCATGCTCAATTTGATCCTTGAGGAAACATGTCCACTGTTGCTACAACAGCTTGTCATGCATAAGTGACTTTCATTTGCATTTTTTAGTTGATTTTTAATGACAGGACTCTATCGGTTAGAATTTCGATCAGTTAGACTATAGAAGAAAAAGATGTGGCATACTACTTTCTTAAACATGACTCAGTCTTAAACCTAGAGAGCTGGCATGTTGTCTATTGCCAGAAGAGTCAATTACCTGCAAAAACATCACCTTTATTACAATTTAATCTTGTACAGGGTTGGAACTCTCAACATAGGGAACACACAGACTTAACAAGCTTTTTCAACAAAGATTAGCATTAGCATGTTGCTAGGCTAAAAATGCAATACTATAAATAGCATATAAATACACAGCAAATATTAGGCAAATATTTTAATTAGATATAACTATTTTATGAATTTTTCTTTAGCCATTCAATGTATACTTTAAATTTACACCTTTGTCATTTCACACTGCACTGCATTCTGGGACTGCTTCTTCATAAATGTTACATGTGACACTGCTTCAACATTTGGCTAAAAGAAAGTATTTTACCAAAATGGCAGCAAAATTATTATGCTTACTTTCTGGAACAGCCTTTTTGTTGAATGTGCTTTTTTTTATACCTTATAATGCTTCCTATGTAGGCAGCACAGTTGGTTTTGGAACAGAACAACTGTGTACTTGTTAGCCACAAACCACGTCAGTGTATTAACTTTGACCTTATATTGTAAACTGTCCCTTCAGCCTCTCTTAGAATGCACTGACGTGTGAGAACATGAGTTTTTCCAGTAAGGTTAACATCTGAGGGAGTGTGTTTTGTGCTGTCTAGAGGCCGGCTGTTTCCTGCTGGTGTACAGCTTGAATGATTTACCATTTCTCAGATAAAAGACAGTCACAGGCCGGGTGTGTCTTAAATCAAATGTGTACTCTCTCTCTTTTCACTACAGTAAGAGCTCACACATGCTCAGATAGAGGGCCTCCAGAGGAGCAGGGCTCACTGTGCACACAGATCATAAAAAAATCCAAAGACACACAGGCACATTGAGCTGTCACAGTCTTTTTCAGGTTATAAATAGAAAAAAGCTAATAAACATTTATGGTGTGGTCATAAATTCTCCCCCGTATAAATGGTTGACAATAAGTTCTGTTATCTTCTGCAATGTCATTTCAATGCCCTGTGGAACTTAACCCATTACTCATATGGCTGCCACATGGTCACGCCCCATGGCAGTCATGCCCTTTCATCTCCACCAATCAGCTGACTGGAGTGTGATGGGTTATGACCCTTTGTGTCCTTTCTTAACTTCTTAAACAGGTCCATTCTTTTGCAGTACTGTTCTCCAAGCACTCCGAGAAGGGGTTGGCTGTTATTAAAGGTTATAGTGTATTATTACATGGCTATCTGGAATAGTTATATTGTCAGTTGTGTTATTTGTAATATATATTGTATTATTCTGTTATGAAATACTTTCTATAATAACTATAAATAAACTGTTTATTTGACCATTGTCTTAGGAAACCGATTTCCTAAATCTGTTAATATCTTGTCTCGCATATCACTTCATGCTCTGTTTCTCTTACATACAATAATTTGTGCTCAGATCAATATTTTATGTTCATTGATTTGCCATGCAGGCTTTCCAGCCGGAGAGTCAGAACTATTGGTTTACAGTTGAACAGCAGCGCATGCTATAAAAAATATATATGCTTTTTGTAGTTATCATAATTGTAAATTACTTCATCAGTTTAATGTCTGCTGACCAGTCCAGAGAGACTTCAGATTTGATTAAACTGGATAACAAACACTCAGGATTTATCATTATAGTCACACTCTGTATTCTGATGTACAAAGTGAAAGACACGCAGAGACGCCAGGATTGTAGCGCACCATAGAGTCCATATTGTAATGATTTATGCATCTGCTCTAATTAAGCTGGATTTTTTATTGTAGTAAGATTGTTTAAAGCATATGCTATATACAGTATATATTTTGTGTTTGTGAATTCTGTTTGTGCGTGTGTTGGTGTGTGTCACTGTAACAATCACAAACAGTGATGGATTGTGTTATGTTTCTAAAGCTAATTAACGTCTGGGCAAGTATCTGAGCTCATTAATCTTCTACCCAGTAAATAACCAAAATTGATAAAATAACTGAGTTTGGCTAATGATGGTGGATGTTGCCTTTGTTTCTAATGATGGTCATTAACCTTTCAATGGCTAAATAATAGCATCTTAATTAATTTGTTTCAAAGGGAAAGTTTTTAGTGCAATTTAATTATATTAATGGACAGCCGCAGGAGGCGTCACAACTCGACTACCCACACGCACATGAACGCTCGCATGCTCTTGCACATGTGCAGTTGTTCATGCAGCTGATGCACCTGTCGCCTGCCAAACGGCATTACAGCTCGGCACTGAGCTATGACGGACATCCTGTACATGGCTCTGAAGCACAGAATACAGGCCTTTTTGCCTAAGGCTGTGAACTCTGCACAATGTAATTTGTAAACAGAACAATCCCTTACAGCTTTTATTGAAACGAAAGTAATTGAAATGCTTATGACAGCAGTACACTTAACAAACACTTATTCAAGTCAAATGTTCTGAAAGAATGCGTGTGGGGGGTATAAATGCAAAGCATCAATATTACATTACAAATTCAATGCATAGACTAATAATCATAGATCATACCAAAACAGTCAAATCATTACCAGACTGCTGATGCATTGCATCAAGAATTGTACTCACATTACTATATGCAAATATATATACCCTTAGTTGCGTGTGTTTGAAAGCCTGTCCTTAATGAAAATGAATAAATAGGCCCATGTCAGAGAAGCATTTTGAAAAGGCCAAGACTGGATGCATTATGACATCTAAAACTAATCCTAGATCAGCACAGAAGAGCCTTAACACTGCGTCTAAATAAATGCCAGAATGTGACTGCAAGTGCAATAAAAGCGCAGATTCAGCGTTCTCTGAACGCCGGGTCCCTGTAATGGCTTCTTCTCTCTGGTCTCGCTTTTAACTGGATAAAAACACAGTAATGAAGTAAATCCTGAAGCAATCAGCCTGAGCCTGAATGCTGCACTGACTCATTCATCTCCTTCTTTACCCAACCGCCCGTCTCTTTCCGGATGTGAGCGTGGATTTATCATTCTGCCCTGTGGAGTTAAAGGAAAGGGACTTTGATTTTGTAATGCAATTACACTGGGTGAACGGAATGGCCTGGTTCCGCTGTACGAGTCAATAAGGGAGATGAGTCTGAACTTATAACTCCAAACAGAAGTACAAAATCAATCAACTGATTGAATAATGGTATTATGAGCCATAAATTTGTATGCTTCTTTGTCAAAACATGAAGGGTATGCTCCCCCACTCTGTGTCATCAATCCTCAGTGTCACAGAACCACCAGTGTCTACAGCTCAGTGTATCAGCAGCGCTTTCTATTAAATCACCCACCACCCAACGGCCAATGAAAATCACTGTGTATGTGCTAAACACATTTCACATTTTCCCTATTTGCTTTAGTCAGTGGCATCATTGAATTGAGTTTGAAGTGATTTTTGACAGACTTCAGAGATATGCAATTTTTCTGACTGCAGGTGCTTTTCTCACAGATCTAAAGGAATGTACTTCTTATGTTACAGCCTGCAAGAAAGAAAACTCTTTTGGTATTTACCATAATTCTGTACAAAAAATTACTAAACAGGAGCAGGGTGCTAAACTGAGAACAGTGATGTTATTACATGGGGCATATGGCTGTTTTAACAGATTTACAGTTCTATGTGTGGACATATATAGCTCTCATACATGAACATGCAGTCTTTATAGACATTTAGTTTAAATGTGCTGATGATGTGAACACTGAGTCTATGTGTATCTGTACCTTCAGTTTCAGGCTGTGGACATTTATTCTCTGTGTGTAGAAATGTAGCCTTCATGCCTTGGCAATTATTGTCCATATATGGACATTTAGTCTTTTTAGACCCTGCAATTAGTTTCTATGCGTGGACATTGAGCCTCTCTGTGTAGACATGTAGTCTGGATGGGTGGCTTTCTAGTCTTTGTTTGAGTCAGTTTGTGTGTTCTCTGGGTTTGGATTATGAATAATGCACAACAGGATAACTCATGTTGACACATGGAAAGTGTGGAGCTCTTCACACCCATAAATAGAAGACATTAGTATCTAGAAGCCCCAAAAGACCATCACAAGCTTCTCTGTGCCTGTGGCCTGGATGGGCGGCAGGCTGCGTGGAGCCTCATCAGGGTCTCAGTGCCCCCCAGCTATCAGTTTGTCAATAGAGAAGCTGTTTCATTCCAACAACCACTGCTACTGACTGAGAAATGTCAATAGTAGAAGGTTCGCAAAGCTACTGAAGGCTAATGAGAGGGTTTAAAGCAGGCCTCATAAAAGAAAAGAGCTCAGATACAGAGATAAGGGATTATTAATGATGCATGATGGCTTTGGTGAGGCGCAGGTTGGATATGGTAGCAGTGGGAATATTGGAACTTCAAATAAGCGGGCTAGCCAGTTATTAGCACGTCTAAAAGTGACGACATCCCAGATTGATACTCTTCTCATAAAAGTAGGTGAACACCAGTAAGTGTTGGGTTATTTCATTTTAGCAGTGACATATATCATTTAGATTAGATGGCAGGTGTATTTTATGTGAACTGAGGGTTTAATTTATTGATGTATTTTGCATGTGACAAGACGTTTTAGGGTAAATTTAAGGTCGAAAAATAGGCCTCTTATTAAGACACCCATGATGAATTCTCACTTGAAATTCCAATCCAGTTATCTACAGACCTATAAGGTGTTGGAAAATGTAATTTTTTTCCACTCAGTAATAATGGAAACAGCTCATTATTAAACATTTGATGGCAGTTTTTAAACTCGACTCTCTGCACCAAACTGACTTAATTTCCACTCTTTCTAAAAAGCTCTCTATACTTTCACTGAAAAAGGTGAAACCTTTGATGGACATATGTTACAATGAAAAACACAAGCTTATTTTAAACAGAAAAAATATTAATACACATTTGCTGTTGTCCCTGGTTTTATTTTCCTCCAAATCCAAACAACCCCCTCTCTCTGGGACTTTAGAGTCTCCACTTTCGCTGTATAAATTAATTATATTTGTGTGTGCAAATATATTATAATATATAATATTATACACACATATATAATATTTATGTGTGATCATTTCCTAATGATGTGTATTTGGGAAAGGTGTTAACTATTTGTTAAAGCCATAATTTCATCATCCTATCAAAATTTACTAAAAGAATCTTATCAAGAATTTACTAAATGAGAGATATAACCTACAGTGGTTCCGCAGGCACGTCAAGAGGCTGGTTTGTGGGAATTGAAGGCGGGTGTCATTTAGATAACAGATCTTTATTATATGCTTTAATAATAAGGATAGTTCTGACTCTGAAATCTGATTGGATTAGCCACAATTAAAGCTACAACTGTGACCACACATACCCTCTATATTCTATTTAAAGTCTGTATATCTACAACATCACTTACTGTAAGGCTAATGAACTTTATTACTCCACATACTTGTTTATTGTGATATTATTTTTTTAAATGATGTGTGGCATTTTACTCTCTGTGGTCCTGTTAAAACATTGTTCTTTTTGGGCATCCTGACCTGATGGTTACAGCAAAACCGACCAATGGAGTTTAGGGCGGGACTGTTTGCTTACCCACCCAATGGAAGAAGATGGTATGCTCATTATTTTTTTAATTTCACAGATGGTAGTAGCACAGAAAATACACACTTTTTACATCACCTTTAATACATTATTTATTGGTGTGTCTTTGATAAAACTGCATAGCTTCATGTCATGCAGAACAGCTCTTACCTTTGGTAAAATCACTGTAACATAATTCTTCAAACTGGCTTGTTGTTCTGTTAAACACATTAGAATTTTGTATTTGGATGTAGAATTTCCAAGGCAATGAAATATGTATGTGCACCAAACAATGCATTTTTCAAAAGGTGTATGTGTCCGCATGTGATTCAGTGCTGTTGATTAAATCCTAATTCAAAAGAGAAGGGTTTTTCAGAGTATGAGACATAGTCGCCTTCTAGGTCGTATGAGTAATGCCTGCCAATTTAGAGCACCCTTCTTATTCCACTCTCTCTCTCTTCTGTGTTTTATCAGTCAACCCAGGGTTATTTACAAAGAGACGTCTATCAGTTACAAGGACATGAATCTGCCAAGGCAGAGATAACAAAGGAGGAAATCAAGCAGGGGCCTTTCCTCAAAAGATGTCTCTCTTTACCTCTCTCTCCCCTCATCCAAGTCCCGGCTCACACTGAATAGCCCTCTTTCTGGCAAGGTGCCTGGCGTGGCCGACGATAGTACATTTATCCTCTCTGATTAGATTAGGAATTATTAATGGGGGGCTGCGAAGCAGAGCACAGGGTCATTTGGAGTTTAATTCTATTCTCAGATAACTTCATTTTGCCTGATGTGATTGTTATTGCCTGAGTGCTAGATGTTTATAGGAAACAATATCCTCAATAACACATTCAGACATCCTATTTCAAGGGTCAGGCCAGGCCATTAGATAACAGCTTCAGAAGAGCAGCATGTCACGATTGATTTAAAAAGGTCAACGTGTGCTCTGATTGTGGAATGCTTTTAATGGAGAGGTGTAATATGTTAGATCCGTAAAAGATGTGTTGAGTGTACGGTGTTTTGCACAAGAGCAATGGGGGGGTAAACAAATGACATCATAATGTAGCTTGGACACTGAAACCATGAATCTTCGCAGAGTCTGTAATGAATATGCATGAGGGCAGCAAATCAAAGGAGGTATAAACAATGGATGATGCGCATTTATAATGCATCGTCCATGCAGAGGAGGAATAAAACTGTTGGGGTATCTGAGAAACGAGAGAGAAATGGAGATAAAGAAGAAAGAAATATCCATGGATACAGGGCCATCTGGTCACGGTTAGCCTGTTCAGATAGCGTTTCAGTGGCGCTGATTTGCAACTCCGTCAGTTAGCTACAGTTACACACCTGTCTCAGGACAAAGCGTCTCACCTTTCTACCGGCTTGGCTGGCTTTCCGACTCTGCTGCTGATAGCTCAATCACAGGCCAGTGCCAGCCGGCTAATGAAGTGCTCTCTGAAGGTTACCATTCCTCTGAGTCAGGATAGGATAATCAGCCATTCGCGGTCCTCCACAACCAGCTGATTTAGAGCACAGGGGCAAACTGTGTTCGGCAAGACCGAGCAGACCATGTCTTGGTCCCACCTGATACATGTAAAAGAGATACCAGCCATCTCTCTTTATTACTAGATGTTATCTGTTTCCCAAAGAAAGCCCAGAGTTCACAGTGTGCTGGTGCAGCCTCAGTTTGTTTGTACGATGACCAGTTTGTTTTATCTAGTTTTTGACAAACCAGTTTGTTTCTGTGTCAGTGTCATAACAGAGTGTCAGTGGAGTCTAGAACTGCATTTGCAATATTTACAAATAGCAAAAGACAAAACAATATTATGAAACTAAACTACATGTGTTACAACAGACTGGTAATGAACCAGTATGGTATTTGACCATTCTGAGATTATCTGTTGATAACTGATCTTATTATGTTTCATACATTAAATTTAATTTTATATGTTAGCATGGATATTAACATATTTTAATTAAAAAACTCAGACTTAAACAGATTGCATCTATTCCTTTTGTACACTGACTTGGCCACTTTTGAGAAGTTGTTTGTATGTGAACTTGTCCAAATCTCATGTAAAGCAGCTGGGACAAAAATACCTGATTGAAAGCCTCACGTTGAATGAATCATGGATATTTTTTCCCAACATGAAGAGCTCACGATGCTCTCATTGGTGCCACTCTAAAGCATGGTGTCCAGGTGGGACCCAAAGTGACATTTTTAAGTCCTGAAAATTTTTAGCTATGTGCTGACATCTCTATGGGTGCACTTTAAAAAAATGATGTGATCAATAATCATGAATGAAATGAAATTGAAATGAAAGTTAACCCATACTTAACCCATAACCATGTACTTCACCTCTGCATTTAACCCATACAGTGAGTAGTAACCACAC
>JAZGTK010015052.1:0-13414 GCA_036877625.1 Ambastaia sidthimunki
AGCTACTCTGATCATTTTAAATGAATACATCAGAAGAAACTTATTTTGCCAGGTAAATGAATTTAGGCTTTACATTTGCTGTTTTTCCCTTAAGAATCCATCATACAGTATGTAACTCTGAGTTAAAATACAGATTAATTAACGCAATTTCCCAGTGGAGCTGAGTGCGCTCTTTTGCGCGCATTGCAGTATGCTGACATGTCTGTGCGGCTCAGTTCTGCGCCTCTAACCTTCAACACGGTTCACTCAAGGCTTTCAAATAAAACATGCGCTTTGGTTTATCTGTACTGAAAACGCGTTATGACACATGCTGTTCTGCCTTTAGGAACAGTTATTGACATGAAGAGCATGTAAAATTTCCAGTTTGTGAATGTTATCCAGAGTAATCAAGGCATTTTTTTTACAAACAGCCGTGATAAAATCTACGGAACACTCACGCCTTTCCTTGTAACGATTGCGCAAACGACACAGTTTACCTAAATGAACGAAGGCACAGGTTCTAGAACAATCCCTCATAAACAGAAACGCTGTAAAAATATAAAAGGATGTCAGTGGAGATATAAAACTGTTCAAACATTTCCTCTGGCCACGAGTTTTCATTACAGTGAAATCCCCTATAAATTGATAAGGGATGTTTTTCCAAAAGGTGTAAAAAAAAATGTAATGTAGTATATATACATAAGTGTTGAACCTTACTATTTGTTTCTTTTATTCACATTGTCTCTTTACTCTACTTTCTTCACTGTTGTAATCAACTTATTTATTGTTATTACTTATAGGCCTAGACAAGCCAATCTCAGAATCCATCATCGACTCGTCTGACTGGATCAAATTATCATTCATTTATTGACATTCTGCATAAAACAGCAACACAGTTTATCTCACATATTTTACATAAAATCAGTTTACTTACAAAAATTTCGTTGCGAGGCCCGCGTGTCTGATTCTACAAACCGGTAATTATGCGGCTTTTATCCTGCATCAGTTCGTTTGGGTTCAAAGACGGAATGCAACACTCAGAAGCTCTCGGTCAGTGATAGTGAAGCGCTGCGCTCAGGCGTTCTGAACGGTCGCTGGGTAACGCACCATTGTCACTGAACACAAAGCTGCCAGGGGGCCCGCGGGGCGCCAGAGGCTGGAAGTGAGGACGCCGTTGCGGATTTTAAATTGCCTTAATGTATTGCTGGGCTGCGAAGCTGTTCACTGAACGCTTGATAGACGGACCTCGTTAGGTGTGAATGTGTTATGAAACAAAAGCAAAGGAGAAGGAAGAATAGTTACTGTGCACATTAAACTGGATGGGATTTGCATACTGAACATTTGAAGCATGCAAATCTTGGCATTTTTCGAGCCTAGGGATCTGAACATAAAGGGACCTGTTAAGGGGCCTGCAGAGGACGTTTCCTGCTGACCTTGTTAACGGTTGAAGTTCTGTAGGCAGTTCAAAACGTTCATGGTTGAGTTTCAAGGCCAGATTCAGAACAATAGTGAACAACTGCAATGTTCTCTGCTTGAAAGAGGCAAAGTATAAGGATAATAAAGTGGTTTGACATTACAGAACTTCTTAAAGGAGAGATTTGTAAAGTGCAATATTAGAATTATTTTGTTATGCCAAGTGATTGTTGTAGAAAATAACTAGTTTACAGCTACAACAACTGTTAACATGAGAAATTTAAGTGAGATACTGCTTTGTCAAGTGTAGAAATGGGGGTGGGGGCCCCTAAGGTCAAAGTTCATGACATGGCATTGACTTAGTGGGAGAGTAGACAGAAAAGGGGGTTTGTTTTTTTCTGACATGTATGGGAAACAATATGACCGAATGATGGACAATGACACGAATCATTGTTAGTCAGGATGTGTTAAATAGTAAAATTAAATATTAAATTGTTAAATATAAATAAATTTAAATGTATATGCTAAATTTGTACTATGTTTATAATGACATTAAAAATATTGCCACTCACAAGTATAATCAATCCTGTATACTACACCACAGTAGATTTGTACAATATCATGACACACATCTCTTTTCAAATCATGTTTATTCCTAATATTAGATGTAGGTACACGAGTCAACAAACAAGTCATTTTCGTGTTCATATCAGTAATGAAAAATGCTCCACACCACACGTGCCCCCAAGTGACGGGGTTTGGTATTACAGACGAAAAACTCAGCAGGAATAGGCTGCGGTTTTACACGAGGTGTAGATGCAACAGTAGTAGTATTAATAACAGTAATATTTATAATGACTTATAATAATAATAATAATAACAGAGAATAGTAGTGATATTAACAACTCAGATTTAAAATCAGAGGAATGGAATAAACATTCTTTAATAAACAGTATTTTTATGGGTTTGGTGGGATTGTTTTTCAAGATGCATTAAAATGGTGCAAAATATACTACTACTGGATAAGAAATAAACAATCTGCTTAAAGACAAATTTTATCTAAATGTAACATTCAGCACTCTGAGGCCACACTACTGAGTAATGAACTTTTCCCATTGAATTCACTGTATTATTGTATTGCAATATAATTTCATCTTTTATTCTCCTTATAATTTCTCTCACCAATTCTTTCAGATTCACAAATATGAAACTTAGATGTGCCACAACATAACTGACCAGCTATCCAAACTGAAAAGAATGTCAAAAAGAAGGCAAGGATAAAAGAGTCAAAATCTTGTAGATGAAGTTTTTGTGATATAAAATAAGAAAAAAACAACAACAGCATAAATAGAGATATGAACTGTATCCTAAAGCAACACTTAGCACACAGTCCCAAACGTAACCGTATTTAGGCTCAGACCAAACAAATCAATTTAAAGCCCAATAAAAGAATTCAGTGTGAATAGAAGTACTGGTTCAAAACTAGATCATTCTACTTCAGTGGAGCATTTATGCTTTAGTGTGAATAACTGACTGATCTAGAGAATGTTTAACTATTCAGACTCAGACCTTCTAATAACAAGATGCTCCTTTGATTATCCTGAACTGAATTCAAGTTCACATCACTAAACAGAGCAGAAAAGGTTTTGGTGACACTGTCCAATCATTGAAAACTGGAATAAAAGGTCACTGGTTGTTTCTGTGGGCTGCACCAGGTTTAAGGATCATTTTCCTTCACATCAAATGTCACAGCAATAATTAAAGGTTCTGTTTTCTGTTTACCGTGTCTGTGTACCGTGCCGTTATGTGCCTGCCCCTTAAATGTCTCCAAAGATAAATGACATGACTTAAATGTAAATGGCTCAATACTCCACACACCTCACAGAAAGGGGCTTCATTGTATGACGTCAAAAGACCACACGCTAATATTACCACACCAAGGCAAGCTTTCTCACAATCATATGAGGCTGAAAATCTTTATTCTACAAAAATACTGATTTCATGCCACAGTGGGTACACGTGTTACCAATACATGCTCTTTTATAACTGCAAAAGTATATTCAAAATCCTGTCTGGTACAGTATTGATCCTGCCTATGTTACTTGCGGTTACCAGGAGATAATTCACTCCTGGCCGGCGAGTATAAAACCTGCAATTATATACTGTGCGCTGTAAAAATTTCACATTCCTCCAAGGAAGATAATTTGTAACTTGTGATGTACAAATAAAGGGAATGAATGATCTCAATCATCATCAATGGGGGGAACTGTTGATTTGGTCCACATTAAGAATACCTCAGTAATTTTGTTTTTCATTCAATGTTTAAGCACATTCACAACCAATATACCTGAAAACAACCTCTTCTGTGTATACACACACATACACACACACACACACCTAAAAATACAGCATCAACCCTAAGAGCATCACTGACAGTAATTCCAGCTTCGGCTGTCATAAAAGAGGTTAATCCCTGTAAAGATATTTAAAGTGTTGGGTTAAGGGAAGAAAAGCATGTGCGTTTGTACGCTTGTGTGTGTGAATGATAAAACTGATGCCTGAGAAGAAATTTCAAGGAACCTTCAAAAGAACTTGGACAACTATTGTACGTATTCAAATCAAACCAACAAGGAGAAAAAAGTAAAGAATATATCCCACTCCTTACAATTCTTTCTAAATTTAATGTTGGCTTGTGCAATTGATATCTGTTGTCTTTTTGTTTTTATGAAAAAGTAAAACAAAAGTTTAAATCACAGCATCACACCTCAAACACCAATCTTTACCACAAACACTTTTTTGGTCTAAGAAAAAAAAAAGAGAGATAAAGAGGAAAGAACTTCAATGATAGAAGCTCAATGTATCTCTCAACTGAATAGACAGGATAAAAAACTGAGTTCAAAAGTACAAGAAAAAGTAAAAGCATTATAAATAGTATGGTTTTTTTTCTTTAAATTGCAAGCCTCTAAAAACAAAAAACGCTATTCTCTCAAAAAAGCATTAAACAGAATCATGTCAAGAAAAATAAATGAAAGAAAAAATTTGGTCAGAACTGCCACAGATGGAAAAAAGACCAGCACAAACTCCAACCTTTGGCCCATGGCCTTCCTTTTTCTCTGTCCTCCCTGAACATGACTAATACCAACTATACTTACAATTTTTTTAAATATTCTATTTTAAATTGACAAAAAAATGCAACAGCAAACAATATTAATAAAAGCAATAACAATTAAATCTTTCGTTATTAGTATAACAATACCAAAAAAAGAATTGTGGTCCTTCACAAACAAAGTGACAGCTTGAAATTAGACAGAAAAAGGAAATAACCAAGGAACAAAAGACAAAATAGCACTCTTGGTCTTTCAAACATTACAGTATGAAAAAAAGCTGTTTAGTTCAAAGTTGAATTTACTTTGCAAAAAAAAGAACTCAGGAACTAGTCAAATTGAAAGCTATGAGCCGAATGTTCAAGAAGGTTTTACTGCATTGGCTGTTGGTCTGGGAGCTGGTCTTGGTCAGGAACATTACACCCTCTTCCCCTGGGAAGCTTCATTAACAGAGCTCAACCTGGGAATTTACTACATCACAGGCCAAATGTGACAAGACAGCTAGGAGGTGAAATTGAACAAGATCCATGTGTGAAATAAGACTATTAAAAAAAAATTTAAGAATGGGCAAATATGGTAAATGTACTGCAATGTCACATGCGAGTTTTCTTCCCCTTTTCTAACATTATGAGTTTCTTTTGAGTGTTGACAAACTTCCAACTGTTGTTTTGCTCACTGTGGAGATCTGTGGTATATTATTTCTTTTTGCCAAAGAAACTGAAGCGTTTCTCGCGGTCTCTCTCTTTGCCTTCTTTGTTGCGCATGGTCACGCCTCCTGTCTCGCCCGAGCTGGGAGAAATAGGTGGCATGGTCATTGCCCGACTGAGACCCCGTGTGGTGCCCGGTGAACGTTCGCCAGAGGACATGGATGACTGGATTGCTCGAATCCATGAACTCATCTCAGCCTGAGAGACAGAAGGATTGTATCATAATAAGAGAATATGAAAGCTACATCTTTTTACTTAACTTCATAAAGAAGTATGACCCAGAAAAAAAAGAGATCTTCTTTCAGACTTACCTCATCCTTTGCTTGGAACAAGAACTCTTTTCCATCTCCAAGTCTGTAAAAATGTAAATACTGGTTACAAGTTTACATTCACATTATTTGGCAGATGCTTTTATCCAAAGTGACTCACAATGCATTTACACTATACATTTTATCAGTATGTGTGTTCTCTGGGAATCAAACCCTTTCACAGCCTTTGTATTAGTAATGCATTTGAGCTACAGTTGAGTTGAGCTACATGAACATGCTAATAATTTTACACAACTGTATTAATCTGTAATCTCTAATTTTTTTTGAGATTTTATTCCCCTGTTCTTACCTGAGTTTAAATACATGTTTCCTCTTCTTGTAATCATGGGCAACCTCACAGACAGCCTCGCTGAGGCTGATGGGAACTTCTCCATGGTAAGGGATTCCACTAGAGGCACTCTTGTTGTCCTTATAGAAGCCCAGACTGCCCTTACGTAATACACAATATACATTCTGCCACGACCTACAAACACAACGCGAGAGAAAAACACAATTTAGACCATTCAATTGTCAATGTCTACTCAGAAACACCCCAACACAACATTAAACTGACAATTTAGCAAGACACAGTAGCTTTTTTTAATACTTCCTGTCTCACCGAGTGGCTGCTTTTTTGTTGTGCGCTTCCATTTCCTGTTTCCTGCAGAGCATGCCCTCCATGGCCTCTGTGGCCGCCTCAGCTCCTCCTCGCCCTGGCAATGTTGCTGAAGGGTCTTGCCGTGATGCTGAGTCCAGACCGCTGTCACGACCCGCACCATTAACAGATTCAGATTCGGATCCCTGATTGAGCAAAACACGCTACAAATTAAGAGATGTTACAATGATGTATTGATTCCAATATCGAACATGGTGATTATGTCACTACTGCGCTGTGCTGGTCAATAATACTATAATAATAATCAAGGCCTATAATAAAAGGCCTAAATTGTTCCTAAATTGTTTATGTGCAAATATTTTTCAAATTGTTTGCATAATACATGTCCAATACATACAATGTTTACATACAATATCCAATCTTTTAAATAATCACATTTTCTAAGTATTACAAATTTCAGGGCTGTTCACCCATGTGTCTTTTTGTAAATTCATTATATTTATTATCTCTTTATCATACCAAAAATATTCTAAATAATAATACAAATTCAATAAGCAGAACATACATGCACACAAAGAAAAGCACACAATTTAACTAAAAAAACTAACATCAACATCAGCATGTTTCACCAGGGACAAACAGGGGGCAGTATGGAGGTGTGGGAATGTGAATGTAATAATGAAAAATTACAGACACACATCTACCTCATAGATCTCACTCAGTCATTTCATATACTAAGCCAAGCAACTAATTCTATATTAGAAAACAGTTGCTTAGAATGAACAGCTACTAGCCTTGGAAAAATGCAAAATCCGATGCAACTGATGGAAAGAAAAACAAATGCAATTTCTTATGTAAAAGTTAGTAATGAATTATTTCAGTTGTTGTGATGCACCCAAACCTTCAATACATAAAGTTATGATCCCTGGATACAAAACAATTTTACTACACAGAAAAACAATGTTGCTTTAAAGAAGAAAATAGTTTTGAATTATGATAAAGTGCATCCAAACACTGATGATGAAGCTCAGGCTTAAGCAAAAAAAAACACTGAAGTTACATTAAAAATTACAGTAGCCAAACAGAAGTTACACAAAAAGCACAACGATCCACTAAAAGCAACAGAGTTGTAATTCTGCTCTCTAGCTGGTGTGGTATAGCTACCGCCATGCTGCTAGGACGCTGGGTTAACCACAAGCTTGGCCAACCATGGCTAAAGGCTGACGCTACGGGTTAGTACTCACACGCTCCTGTGCCTTGTGGGGCTTAGGCACAGGCTTAGAAACTGGATTAGACTGAGGTTTAGTCTCAGGTTTAGGTTCAGGGTTCTTGAGTTCAGATACCGATAAAGACTGCAGATAAAGATGTCACAAGAATGTGTGTTAACAATTGAGTGCAAACGTGTTAGAATTAGTGTATGTTGAAATATTGTTCTGACATTTAAAAGGACATCCACAAAATACAATTACGGAAACACACTTTTTGTTCTTTAACACTTTTCTCAGACACACTCAAAGATTTGATTCACGTACACAAGTTAGAGTACAATACACAAGTTTGTTGATAGAACAAATTGAGAGGAACAAGGAAAAGACAATGAACACACAACTGGACACAACTGAGACTGAACTGTGATTTCCCAAAATCGTGCCTATATACTAAATAACAAACATGAAACATGTTTATGAAAGTGATTAAATGCTTTAATTATAACTGATTCAATTATATTCAATGAAAGCAGAGCGTGGACCATATCTGACCTGTGATGTATCCTGGTCACTGTAGACACCATTGACAGATACTGACTGATTCAATGTAGTTTGGTCCAGACTCGTCCTTTAAGAGAAACATTTGAGCAAGAAGAAACTTAAAAGGTAAAATAAAAAGAGAAAATGTTGCAAGGTGGCACATTTACAGCGTTACGCAAGCTGTCCACACTAAAAGTACTCCACATGCAGTGCTGCACAAAATCAGATGATCAAAATATATTTACCATTTATACAGCTATGTGAAATGACATTTTGAACCAATAAGATTTCTTAGTGGGCGGGGCTACAAGTGGGACAAAATGCTTTGTCCTGGTTAGGATCTGGTGTAACATAAAAAGTGAGTGGTATATGTGATCTGGAAAAGACAGACGGATTTTTTTTTACCTTGCAGCTGAATCGTTAATTTCAGACGGTACTACTTCCTCCACAGGGGGAGGTGTGGGTGGTCTCCGGGCTCTTTCTTCCTCTTCCCTTCTTCTTTGAATCTCCTTTTCCTCCAGCTGACAGAGGAAATAACATAGGAGAACATGAAAATTAAATTATGCTTTGAACACTATCGCATATTACAAAGCCTTATATGATATCTGTGTGGGTATGTGTTTGACAAACCGTGGTGAGCTTCTCTAGCAGTATGAAACGGTCTTCCCAGCCTGCTGCCAGTTTCTCAAATGCTTCGTGGCGTTTGATGAGACTCTCAACCTCATCTACATTAGAGCCCAGATCTGCTGCCCTGACCAACGGCTCCTGCCCAGCCAGCCAGGATTCAGCCATGGACGCGTCCCTACTGAACTGCAATACCTCCAGAACTAACACACACAGAAGCAATACAGAGTATAAGGAATGTGTCTTTATACAGACAGATGGTAGAAATCAGAATGAATTTAGTTGTTTGTGAACAGCAACATGAAACTACTGCCTTTGATGAACACTTCTTTAGCATGCTAAGCTCCTCAGCAGGCACTGAACCAAGTTCACTCCCACATACTCACCAATCTGCAAATGATCCATTTTCTCCTGCCACTTCTGATTAATTTCAGTGCGTTTGTCCTGAAGCTGATCCAATTTCTCCTGAATCTAGAAATGACAGACATCAAACATGAGATACAGTATTACCTCAGTGTGTATGGGCATATGGGGGATTGTTTGGCTACCATGCAGTGATAATATGTACAGATATGTACATTTGCACTTATTTTACATGAAAATGTTTATATACACCTGCTCTAAGGTACAGTGACTCGTAATGATAAGTGTTAATATTTTCTGACCTCCTCTGAAGCATAGTGGTTGTTGTTGATGAGGGTGCGTCCCATTTCACTGCAGGCAGTGAAGCTGCCGGCTCTAGTCTCTATCTCAGACTTAATATCCTGATGGTTAGCAATGACCAGGCCAGCTGATGAGACGTCTCTACAACACACAGACCAGATAACAACATCATTATCAGAACATTTCACCAGTTGCTCACGTACTTGTAAATAACTGTTAATTTAACAGACAACTATTGCAAAAATGTGAGGCATTTTTGTCTATATACACTGTATAATACAAACATATGCATGTACTAAAGTTGTTCTTTGTGTCTCTCTATATGTGTTAGCTACAGACATGTGGGCACATACCTTGGACTGTCATGTGACTGGATCTGTAAGTTGATTCCCTCCATCCATAGCATGAGGTCTCTGACCATGTTGAAGAATCTAAACTTCTCCACCGTGTCCAATAGGAGCAGCCGTCTGGCCTGAGTGGCAGACTGAAGTCCCTCCCACGCCTCTGTGACCGCACGCTCGTGACGATGGATATCATCAGCCTTCTCTCCAGCGTATGCTTTCTGCAGACGCGCTGCATCATCCTGCACCTGTGTGACCTGCAGTGAAAGGGTTAAAATACGAAAGTTAAAAGAAGAAGGGAGACGGATAAAAAAGAATCGCATTTGTTTGCTTGCTCTCACCTGACCGCTGAGTGCCTGTACATCATGCTCATAGGCCGTATGCTGTCTCAGTAGGTGCTGGACTGTGTTCAGGTCCCGTCCGAGTTCGGCACCCGCTAGAGTTTCCTTCTTTTCCCGTATGAGCCCCAGAGCTTCCCGGGCATCCTGATGGAAGCGGTGCAGCTCGTAGGAGGCAGCCAGCATCTGAGTCCGTGTGTCGATCAGCTCCAGCAGGTCAGCCCAGGCCTCATTGAGGCCATCCTTCCATTCGGCCACGCTGGCATTCTCAGGATGTCCTGACTCGATAAGTTCATCTGCCTGAGCATTCACTGCATCCACTCGTTCCTGACCAATTGTGCTGGTGTCTCGCGCGAACTCCCGGAACTTATCACGTAACATCTAAAGCACCAGGACAGAATTATAGTTATAAAACCGTTTCAAATCTATATTCTGATTACAAATTCTTCAGCTTCAATTGTTGTAAAACGACTATAAAGGCATACCTAAAACCACACACTCTATTTTAACATGCCAGTCAGCAACAATGTTTGTCAACAGTCAAAACTTATACCATAAACTTAATGAACTTGTGGTGCTCCTTACTCACAGCTAACAACTGCCTCACTATTTCTAAAATCTGTAGTCTGTGATCACAACAATGACTAAAATGGTCACTAAATGACCATCGCAATCAAAGTTTGCTAGCTACCAGTTACATTCTGCATGTGAATCTGGCCCACAATCACCAAATGTCTCACAGATCTTTTCCGAGTCGATTGTCGTACATTCTGACTTTAATAACAACTGAGATCCCACAGTGACGAGGCTTACAGCTGCGATCAGCTTAGATTAAGATTCAGGAAGAAAGTGAAGACAAGATCTGGATTTCATACCGTCACATGTTCGTAGTCTTGGCCAAGTTCGTGAGATCCGGCCACAACCTCTCTCTCTGCGATCCACTGCTCTAAATCATCCACTTCTCTCTTCAGCTGGGTCAGTCTCAGTCTCTCCTGCAGTTTGCCTCTCCTCTCTTCTGCCAGGTCCTTCAATCCGGCATACAGTTTATCCACCTGGGCCTGCCTCAGAGTGATTCTCTCACTACAAGAGAATGGAATAAACCAATACATAGTTTCTCCATGAGCACTGACAGGTGTTCTGCATTTGATAGTCTAGACACCTAGAGAGCATGCCTCCTACCTCTCGGGATGTTCACTGTTGACCATAAGTCTGCTGCTGTTGGCCAGCTGGTGGATGGTCTGGGCGTAGTCTTCTAGAGCCTGCTCCAGAGTCTGGTGCTTCTTCACCATCACCAGAGCACTCTGTTCATCCTACAATAACCGTTACATAACCTTCAAACACCTTATGCATGTACCAGAAACCCTTTTTAAAATGTCAGCTCTAAAAAAGGTTTTCTCTGCTCTTACAAAAGACACAATTGATCCTCAGTATCATGCTAATACAACTACACTATGAAATCACACAAATTAAAATATGGGAATTACAATATGGGAAAGACAATTTAACAAAAAATAAAATAAAAATAAATAAAAAACAAGCTTTTGACTGGTAGTATAAACGTTGATAAAGCCTGATAAAGTCTACTTTTGCCATGCATATGTATTCACTCCAAAACTCTTGAAGGGGCAGATGTATATGTATTAACTCAAAAAAAAAACTGCAAATAGTTGTTACTATCACCTACAGCTCATTCCCACTAACCTTTGCCTTTTCCTCTGACATCATATGAAGCTCTTGCTCTCCCATCCAGGCCTCGGCCTCCGCAGCATCTGCATAAAACTGCTGAGCTCGGTGGGCCTCTGCTAGCCTCGTGGTCCTTTTCTCTGTCTCAGAAATCAGAAGGTCCCATAATTCCCTCAGTTCCACCAGCCGATCATCAAGAGCAGCTCTCCTCTCCCGGTCCACATCTGACTCCTTCCCTGGGGACATGGTGCTACCGTGAGCCTGGATGTCATTGATACGTGGCTGATGGCCCTGAATTTCCTTCTGCAGAGTCTGGAGAATGATGGAAAATTAGTCAGACAGCAAAAAGATTTTGATCAGAAAAGGAAAGCACATGAAATATAGGATGATGAAAAGTAAAGTGTATACATTCAAAAAGATTGATTGAATAGTGGATTACCTGGTTCTTTTTGATGAGCAGCTGGACGCTGGGCAGATCTTTGCCGTGGTCTGTTGACGTGGCAAGGGGCATTCTCTCCTTCACCCATAACTTTAGACAAAAACAAAATATTATCAAAACTGTCTTTCATTTATTTCCACTAACCAAACAAATGTTGAATGTGTATTTAATGTTCTTGTTGATGACTCACTATCTCATCTTCAAGGTCTCTGTTAAACTGATGAGCCTCTTTTGAAGCGAGAAGACACTGCCTACGCTGTTTCAGAGGATCCTGCAGTTGAGAGAAGCTGTCTGTCACTCTCCTCTGCTGCCCATCCACCTCCATTATCCCAGAATCCTCTTGGGCTAGAGCCAGTGCCTGTGACTGTAGAGACTGGACTTCCTTCTCACGCACTTCCATCTGATGTTCTAGCATCTGAGACACAACACACAGGATGCACATAGGTGGTCATTACTTTTTTCTTTCATTTTTTAATGCTATGCCAGCTTCTCTAGCTATAATCAGGGCAGTCATTTTTTTGAAATACTTATTTATACAAAAAAAATAAAGCAATAGCCCTCTAAGAGCAGAGTTTGACACCAGTGCTTTAAATCCTACATAAATATTATTCTACAAGTCTTATCTACAAACAAACAGATTTATCTGACACAAGATAATTACTACAAATTAAAAATAACCAGCCTGATTTCATATGAAAGTGATTTGTAAATATGTTGGGTCGTTATCGTTCTACTAAACTTTGGATTTACCTGGTGTTTCTTGAGTAGAATGTTGACGCTGGTGAGATCTTTCCCAAAGTCATCACTTTGGATTTGAGAAGAGATGTTCTGGAGCCAAGAGTCCAGCGCTGAGCAGCTCTGCGTGAAAAGCTCAGCTCGGTTTGCATCAAACAGACACTGAGCTTTAGCTTGAGTTGTGCTCTCTAGTTCCTCCCACTGCTTCTGCAGACCACTCAGAGCCTCTGATACTGTCTGTTCCAGCTCAGGCTTCTCCTTCACTAATGTCTGACCCTCCTATAAGAGCAAGAGTAAATTACAAAAAAATATCATGTATTTGGACATGTATCTCAGACATGCAGTGTCAAGAAGCTCCTGCAGGTACCTCAGAGCACCACATAAATATCATGGTAGATGCATTTTATTACCATTGTGTGCTTCAGAGTAACATGGGATAAGAGAAAGAAAGTGACATGTATTTGTCAGTTATGGTTACCCATAACCGACATCTGCATTTAACCCATCCTTTGTGAGGCACTGCTCTGACTTTTATAGGATTTTGAACATTTTGTATAATTTTTAATTATGAGGCTTTGGGAGATGATATGCTTGTGTATGTGAGTGCAAACCTTGTCAATTTTGTCCAGCCAGTCTTTATTGGATGCCAGCTCAGCCATGAAGGCCTGGTGCTTCTGCCACTTGCTGTGAAGGTTTCTGGCCTCATCATAGGACAT
>JAZGTK010015053.1:0-13414 GCA_036877625.1 Ambastaia sidthimunki
ACCTACAGGTGTGGGAATGGACTGATGTTATATAGCCAAATAATGACATAAACCTAAGTTATTCAGTGCCTAAAACTCAGTGCCTATCGTTCACTTTTGTTGTAAATGTAATGTAACTTTTCCACATCTTATCTCTTTTTTTCTTCTGATCGTTTGTCTGCAACCATTCACAGGGTTTTTCTTGGTCATTTTTTGTGTTTTTGTGCAAGCAGAGTGCTCTCTGTGTCCTCATAAAACATCAGTTTAATTAGACGACGAGGAAAGCTGTCTGAGAGTCAGAATGTCTTTGTGTTACTGAAGTGAGCTGCCCTGACATGCCACTATATTACACCATCTCATCTCACACACAGTATATCCATTTACAGCGCTTAAAAAACATGTGATTGAACCAAACCAGGGCAGTCACCAAACCACAGCATTTTACAAGAGTACACTGAAATTATTCTCTGTATATTTAGCTGTTCATCCTGATTATCTCAAACTGTGTGACAGCCACCTGACGGATTTAAGACTCGTAGGTCTCATGTTTGTCCTTTGTTCTTTTCAACAGCATTTTTTTGCGTGTCTAACATGCATTTGTTTTTTGTTCTTGTTAAACACACTCTCGGCTTTGGGAAATCTCCCTGAGGTTGTTTAATGAAAGCATGAATTATTCTGATTTTTGTTAACATGGTTGTACCTGAGCGGTGTGATTATGTAAAAGGTTGGATCTTGTGGGAAACTGAAACTGACCTCAATGAAAACACTGACAAATTGTCAAGTACTTGTTGGAGTGATAGTAACTTAAGAATTCAAGTTTGTACAGATGAATCACTAATTTTTATTAGTTATTATGTTTATTATAGATGCAATCTGTAATTTTTTGGTAAAAATAAACAAAAATATGTTTATTATAATGATTTATAATTTGACCTGTTGAGCCGGATTTCACAGAAATGTCAGTTTGGTTTCATTTAACTTCAACGTGCAAAGAAAAGTATGTAAATAACCTGCAATGTTGTGCTTCAAACAGAGATGGCGATAGAGAGGCAAAAGTTACAGCTTTAAGGCAGTTAAATAGTATTTCTATTGACAGTATTTTTAATACTTGATAATGATGAGAATTCCAATAAATCATTTTATTTTATGCTTAACTCTTATTCTTCGCTGACCAGCTAAATTAAACAAATGGAAAAAAAGCGTATAGTTTTTATATTAGGATAATGTATATGGGGTATTAATGTGTTTGTGTGCAAATATAGATAGACAGACATTAAGCATATACATTAATAGTCCCTTGAGGAAAATTGCATATAGTGTGTGTATAGCAGCAGATAGAGTGAGAGAGGTCACCTCTCGCCCCGTGTTACCCGGCCAGCGCCCAATAGCCGCATTTACTGAGGGAATATTTGCTGTGCGGAGCGAGCGAGCGAGAGAAAGAGAGGGAAAGCGGGGGGAGGATGTGATGGGGGAGGGGACGAGTCCTCCAGCAGTAGACATGCAGTATTCTCCAAATGAATAAACCGTTGTCCCACCATCCCGCTACAGCAGACGAGAAACTCAACACTGATGCCCCCCCGTGTGTTTTATATGTGTGTTTCTGAATAGCAGAACAACTGTAATTCCTCAGACGTGTGGTCAGTGCTTTGATAATGTCTAAATGTCAGACTGTGGAGTAAGTGTGAAGACAGAAATCTCATGATTTAAATACAGCGTCTGACAGTCAGAGGATGATGTCCTGAGGTGAACTGTCTGTTGTCAACACTAACATGTTTTCTTTTTGTTTGCCTTTGTCTGTGTCTGTTTCTGCTTAATTTTCTTTGCCTTCCCCTCCCCCCTTTCTCTCTTTCCCTCTCTTTTTTCTCTCCCACCCTCCCCCCCGCTTTTTCCTTTTTCTTACTTCCTTGACAGTTCCTTCACCGGACTCAGATGCCAACGGCACGGCCCACCCTCCCTACCAACAATCCCTCCATCCGGCCGGGTTCGCAGACCCCCACGGCTACGGTTTACCCCCCCAACCAGCCCATTATGATGACCATGACGCCCATGCCGTTTCCCACACAGACACCCCAATATTACATTCCCCAGGTATAGTGTCATTAGACTATTACTGTAAATGGATTTTCACACCTTGTGTTAGGGCTGTTTTTAACCCTGGATTAAGGCCAGTTTTGCTCCGGGTTAAAGCTGTTTTAACCTTGGTTTAAGGCCATTTTAACCTCAGGTTTCACATGTGTTCTTAGGTTTATAATTCAAAATGTGAAAAGCTCATTAAACAAATACCACCACACTCTGAAACTGACTATGCTGAATTATATATATGCAAAACGTATGTGATATTTACATAATATACACTTAATGTTTGCTTTCTCATAGCTATGGATCGTAATGAATTGGTTATTGTGAATTATGACACTGTCATTTCTCCGCTTATAGTATCGTCACAGCTCACCTTACGTCGGACCCCCGCAACAATATGCCGTTCAGCCACCAGGGTCTGGAACCTTCTACCCGGGACCCGGTCCTGGGGAATACCCGACCCCCTACGGCAAGTACAGAGTTCTCTGTAACACACACTCACAGCACATCCAACTGGTTCTGGTTAGCTCCAGGTAGTGTCTGCATGCGTCTGATTAGTCAACTGAGAAATGACCCCGTTTTTGCGATTCACTCCGAGGCCGTTCAGACCACGTCAAAGCTCAGACAACGACTCTTTTCTCCCTCTTCTCCTGTTTTGTTTTAACAACAGCTGCTGGGCCGCCATATTACGCGGGACAGACGATGTACCCGCCCTCTCCACCCATCATAGTGCCTGCACCACTGCCTCCTCCACCTCCATCTGCCAAACGAGAAAAGAAACCAGTGAGTATCTTCAACAACACCTCATTACAGAAACATCAAGGTTAGGTTTTTTAAAAAAACGCATGATTTTTAAAAATGCCCTTTTGAGTTTCTGGTTCTATGAAGCTCGCCCTGGCAACAACACACTACTGCAGCAACTCCGCCCCTTTTTGTGTATTCACAAGAGTTCATCTAACACAAAATGTCACAAAACCCGGAAGCAGCTCATTGAAGTCCCTACGAGCCATTTGTTGTAGTTCTTAAAGCGATTTCTGTTAAAGAAAACTTTAAATGTTGTAACTTTGCAGATCTTTTTCCTTTCAAACAGCAACATCACACACTAACTAAAATTAACAGAAAGACATAATAAGATCTCTTTAATTCTGTTTCATTCAGTTTACACTGATAAGGCTTAAATTGGATCCCTGCAGCTCTGGCTGCCAGATCTAGATTAGATGTAAAAATGCTGTTAAAAGGGATATTCATCAAGTATTAGATTTACCCCCAAATTGACCTCAGCTCTTTGTGAAATTATGTCTTGGTAGTCCATTAAAGTTGCAGAATTCAGGATGAGGAATAAGTATTGGATTTGACAGGTCAGTTTGTCTGTTTGACAACTCTTTACACATTTGGATCTCAGGCCGTGTGATGTGGCGGTTTTTGTTGCATGCTGGGAGGTTTGGCGTGGTTAAGATGTTTTATCGACGGCCAGAGTTAGAATTAAGCCAGTTTCAACTCCTGCAAACTGGCACATCCATTTCAGAATAAATAATGGGAAGTTGCTACATAGTTTTTTAGCGTTGTGCTTTCGTAATGGTCAGATCTGGATAAAATGTCCACCTCACCATGTCTGAGAAGGTCTGAAGAGTGATGGCATTGAGATTAAAATGTTTTCGAGTTTTGCGTCAATGAGTTTGATGTCTTTTGAAGATCTGATCTGTTCATTTCAGCCAATGAAAGACATCTGGCAAATTCAGCTCATCTATTCAAGATTGATTTTGAATTCATCCTATAAATTAACTATATAAATTAAATTATAATGTGCTAGAATGATAACAGTATTATGGGCTTCTAGAGTTGTCACAATACGAAATTTCAGCAGTTAGTTAATTATATTTTTTGTCTTTAATACAATTTTGAACCACAATATAGCATAGACCACACATTCTTTACTTACATTGTAAACATAAATAATTACAAATTAAACTAAAACACTGACAGTTTATAAGCATTTTTCAATTATTACCATTATTTCAGGTTCTTCGCCAGTGGATTATTGTAATAGATTTTTTTATTATGCTTTTACTGTCTCAAGTGCTTTTAGGCCCATAACACTTGCACATAACACTAAGTCAATACTACTGACAAATATATTATTGCATTATAGTAGTGACTGGGTACCACATTTGCACATTCAAGACATAGGCAACCACAATTGACTCGTGTGCTTTAGTCTGTCTTCTGTCCTTTTGTGCCACTGACCTCCCAGATCCGAATCCGAGACCCCAACCAGGGCGGAAAGGACATCACGGAGGAGATCATGTTCGGAAGCAGGAATCCCACCCCTCCCGCCGGGCACCCTGCCTCCATCTTAACCCCTCCCACAGGACGACCCTCCTCAACACCGACCCCGCCCACAGGACACCTGTCCTCCACGCCCACCCCTCCACAGGCAAGATCACATTGTTCTTGGCCTCCAGAAAACACTACTAGTGTAGGATAACTACAGTGGACGTTTTTAATTCAGTGCAGTGCAGATCTTAACACATTTTAACAAGTTACCTCACCATGTCAGCAGTTATCGCGTCCTTATTCATTAGCTGCTTTTAAAGATCCTGTCCTTTAGGTTCTTGGATCTGTTGTGGTAAGCTCACTTGTCTTATGCCATTTTCTAGACATGTACAAACACCTCCCACTCCGTCTTAAACACACACACACACACACACTTTCTCTCTGGCTCAGTGTGTGGATGGATTAGTTCCATCTCACACTGTGTAATCCTTATGAATACAGTGAGAGTGTCAGGCTGCTTATTGCACTATTACATACTCTTAATATTGAATATATTTGAAAAGACAATCAGGAAACAGTGAGGTGATAAAACATGTCAGTATGCTGCTAAACGTGTCACGTGTGCATCTTTCACTTCCTTCACACCCAAAATGTAAAAATACTGGGTCAAGTTCTGCTATCAGGTTTATATATACAATTCACACACAATGTACTATTATGTACTATATATACTACATGAAGGTGCTTTGAAGAATACCACGGTATATATCCAGATAACTTCAGTATTACAACGATACCACGTCCGCAAAACATGGTATTGCCAATTAGCATGCATAAAAATCCATGGTATAACCTTGGTACTGTGCCAAAATCCATGGTAATACTATGATATTTTGTTGTTTTTGTATAGTAAAACCCACCATCTGTTTTGTTGTTTTCCGTTTCCTTTCTCTCTCTTTTTGTGTTTGTAGAGAAGCAGGCATTTACTTAAGCAAATGATTAGAATTAGCCTTGCGCTAGACGTTTTAGTAAATCTCCCGTGGCTTAATCTTACAGACAATGATGCCGCATACAGAGAGCAAGAGATAAACATTCACCGCTGGCTGATATAATGTGCGGTTCAACCCTCGCCCAAGCAGTCGTGCATTCAAACACGCCATCGCAGAAAGCATGCGGATTGTCATGCGTTGTGCCATGTGTTATTACTTGTGTGCCATTGAACCATCTTTAATGACTCATGTTTGAAACGTAACATGCGTTGAATACAAAGGAGAAAAGAATTTGTGGAAAATCTTGTAGCTAAACCTTGGACACAAGGTGATTGAAGAAGGATCATTATAAGTTATATTAATTCCTGGTTAATATTAATTTGCTCACCTTGGGACTATGAAGGGAGGCTGGGATCTTATGCTTTTTAAAGCTAGCTTGCTATTGCTAGCATCTCTGAAATTGCTTATGTTGTCTTTAATGTATTTATTGACTGTTTCTGTGTCTCTTTTTACTCTAATTCAGCCAAGAAACTGTCAGACACCAGAACAAATGGCATATGTCAACCCACCTCATAGACTCAGCCCTGCAGTCGTGGAGAGCAAACCAAACATAGGTATAATTCACACCTAACCTGCTTTTAATTGCAGCTTTTTTCTCATAGTTCGGTGCTTCCTATGTTACAGTGTGTAATGTAATATTGTTATATGGATTTTTTGTTTCACACATTCTTGCTTCATATATTTATAGATGACATGCCAAAAATGGAGGCCATGAGGTCTGTATCTCCTGGACCAAGGCCTTCAGAGTCCCCCTTAGAAAAAAGAGAAGCCCCATGTCTTCCATTGTTAGAAACTTCTTCTCCAGATGTGGTCCTAACTTCCTCCAATATTCTGACACATCCTACAAGTAGCTGCATGGTACCCACTGCTGCAGGAGAACCTGAATTTTTTTCTCCCGCAACCACAACGGCTCAAACACATCAGGTCATCTCTGGCGAGGACTCTCTTCCAGAAACTTCTAGTATGCCTACTTTACCCTCACCGTCCCTCAAAGCGGTAAACGGCCATAGTGATTTTCAAACACCTTTATCAAGCTATGAAGAACCTGAGGTCAAGGAAGCCTCACAGACTCCTTCGCACTGTGCGGCTCAGAACTCGGCCCCAGATACATTGTCCACAGTTGATTGTGGTCAGAAAGTTCCAGTGGTCTTGGAGGAGATGCAGGCAGAGCACCTCACTTCATTAGCTGCACCTGTGCCCATGATCTCCACCATACCGGCTTCTTCAACCACCATTGGGCCACCACCTGGTTTGGCGCTAGTACTGCAGCCTGCTGTAACCGAGGCACCAGAGCCAAACAAGACCTCAGATGATGTTCTTCAGGCTCAAAACTCTTCAGAATCACAGACTCAGAACAACTTTAGAAAGTTCACGCCCACAGGTATTTGTCAATTAGTGGTCTTACATCTTGGTGTTGTGGTTAAAGAACTGGACTGGTGACAGGGTAGCTTGTAGGTTCAGACCTTATAATCAGTGTGGTTGAACCTGTAGTAAGTTTAATGTTACGTTTTGGATAAAAGTCTCAACATGATGGCAAATTACAATTTTTTTTTTTCTTTATTTTGTGGTAGCCCAAGCTGTTTCTGCTGTACCAAAGTCTTGGATGAAACCAAATGAAGAAAGTCAGATGGTGGAAACGCTACAGAAGGAGCCTGAGGTGAGACAAAGTCATGCCTGCATATTGATTTTGGAGAACACACAGATTTTTGCATTCCTTAGTATTGGTGAAACCAAGGCCCCTTTAGGGAAACTATAAGTCATTGTATAAGAAGTGCGGTATCTTGTTAATATTCTATAGTCTTTGGGCGAAACCCCCCCAAAGCATTTTTATGTGTGTAACATTATTACATTGTTATCATAACACAAAGCCATTATGCAGTGATCATCCCACGTAATGCCTGCAGGCATGTGTGTAACGCTTATCTTATTCACATCACATCAGCAAGAGGTCTCAAAGGAAAGCTCTGCTGAAGATGAGATGGTCCCTCAACCAGCCTTAGAGACTTACAGCCCTTTTCCAGCACTCGAGCACAAGGAGAAGCTCTCCGAGGAGAACGGGGAGACCGAGATGGAGCCTTTGAAGAACGGGGTGGAGACGGAGAGCACAGACAGCGGCGTGACGCTCGGGGACAGCAGAGGGTCCATGTGTTCCCCCACTTCACTCCTGCAGGAAGGCAAGAGCTCTCACGGGAACTGTTTGGGGTTTTCCTCTGTTCTGTTTATAGCATAGATACTTGATTTGTTTATTTAGTGGAGGTATATAAAAAACGTTTTTGTTACTGTTATTTATAAATTTTCAAATAAACAGCTTGCAGACTTAAGATTATTGATTTTTTTTTTAACAATAACTGAAAAACTAATCAATTAGACTTGAAAACTTACTTGCAACATACTTGACCTACTAAAGCTGGCCTACTAAGGCACACATAACATGCTTGACCTACTAAAGCTGGGCTTTTTCCGTCCCAGGTCTTGTGCAATCTAATGGCAAGAGACAGTATGACCGTGACTTCCTGTTGGGCTTTCAGTTTATGCCCGCCTGTGTGCAGAAGCCAGAGGGGCTGCCTCAGATCAGTGATGTGGTGCTGGACAAGGTGTGTTTTATCTCTTACATATTCATATCATTCTCTTTATTGTGTTTATTTGGTGGATAAGGACATGAAGTGCATCTGATAATAAACTAATAGATGTATAATGCTAGTCAGCACATTTAAAACTTTTCACACTAAACTAAACCATGTGTTAAATCTTAATTTCTCAGCTGAACAAGCAGTTGAATTCAACATACTGTACTTGTTATTACCTTTATGAATATGCAAATAGTAATGTTTAACCAGGGTTTATAAATGTACCATGTGAAATCTCAAAACTCAGGATTAATTACTAAGCCAGTGTTTGTGCGAACAATGTAAAACATGGAACAGGATTTCCCAGGATTGAGCGTGATAGAATAATCCTACCAATTTCAAACGTGAAAACACCGTTCTTTCCACGTTTCCCCTAAAATCCTGCCAATACGAACGTAATTCTGTCTGGTGGCGTTTAACGCATGAAAACTACAGTAAGAATTCAGCTCTGGTGTGTTCACTGCAGCTGAGCCTGCACTGCTCAGCCATGAAACTCTCCTGGACGTGCTGTTTCCATTAAAATTGCATTTGGATTATGTCACACTTGGCTGTTGGCATCACTTAGCGTAAAAGAGATAAACGCTCTGTCCTGTTTTATACAGTTTCTAGTCAAGTCGGTCGAACTGAGAAAGTTCTGAAGATGCAGAAAAAGTTGTATTTAAGGCAGAAATCAGTCATTTCTGTACACTTTCTCAGTTTCTCCTGAAGAAGACGTTTCTCTCATCCGTACACTCTGTACTTTCAGTTTGCCATTTCAGTTCCTAGTTCAGATGTCACTTTGCATGCACACTCGTTCACAACATCTGTTTCTGGATTTTGCTCCCTCAGTCACGTGATAAATGAAGTGTAAAACGTTGAACATGTTGTTGATATATAAACAAAACACAGAGCCGGTCTCATAATAATGTGTTTTTTTTATTTTAGAGCTGTTTCGGTTACAACTGTTTTGGTTAAGCTGATCTAAAACTATTTTTTCATAAAGATTATGATTAAACATTCACATCGGTGTATGTATAGCTTCTCCAAATCAATGTACCAGAAAGCGGAGAGAGATCTGGTGTTTCATTCATGACACTGCTAACAGAGTGAGTGTTTCTCACTGCGCCCCCTGCTGGCTGTATAATGGATTTTGTCTCTGCTGCGTCAGATAAACCAAAACAAGCTGCCGCTGAGGGCCGTGGACCCCAGGCTGATTTCCAGGGGCCCTGACTTCACTCCCGCTTTTGCAGACTTCAGCAGGCAGATGGCAGGAGGCCGTGGAGCTCCGGTGAGTTACTTCAGCAGAGAGAGAATGTGCTATATTATAAATTTAGTCATGGCTAAAGACCACCGGTCACCTTCAGCTATGACTATATTCTCAATATAACACTTGAGTACATACAACAGCCATTTTTATAAAAGGACACACATAAAAAAGCTTTTGTTTTTGCTTATCTGTCTACGTTTTCTGTCTCCACAACATTTGTCTCCACAACAGCTTTTAAACGTACGACGGCTTCCGCCTCGCAAGATCATCGTCAACGTTTCTGTCAATGATGATGTCCAGCTGAAGAAAGCTGAGAATGCCTGGAAACCTGGAATGAAGCGGGAAAGCGTAATAGATGAGCCGGAGACCCTGAGAACCCAGGTGTGGTTCCACTCAAAGTGGCTGAAACAGTTCAGATAAATGGAAGCTTAAAGCTGCGTTCTGTAACGTTTTTTTGTTGAAAAGAAACAACTAAATAAAAAACTGTTATTGAGCAAGCGTGTTATAGATCGGTTCAAAACGGTCTCCCCATCTTACCCACATTCACAATGGTAAGTTTATATTAATGATTAGTTAATTAGTTAGCGATTAGTTAGGTTATTCATGATAACCTGCAATTTTATGTTTAATTTTCAAACAGAGCAGAAGTTATGGATTACAGCTTTAAGATGAAATCCATTGAATCTTCCGGAAGCATGTTTTTTTCATAGTCATATGCTGCATGTTTTGTTTTTTTTTACTTCAGGAGCTGTTCCGGAAAGTCCGGAGCATTTTGAACAAACTCACACCCCAGATGTTCCACCAGCTGATGAAACAGGTGACGGATCTCACCATCAACACAGAGGAGAGACTCAAGGGAGTCATTGACCTCGTGTTTGAGAAGGCCATCGATGAACCCAGCTTCTCTGTGGCCTACGCCAACATGTGTCGCTGCCTGGCCACGGTACGATCAACGAAGATATTGACTTACGCTATTTATTTATCAGTTTCAGTTTTTTGTCATTTCTTTGGATTGTACGCTATTTTGTCTTGTATGGTTCACTTTGTAATAAGTCATGGCTATTTTGTTGCTCTTTTGATCTCATTATAGCTAAAAGTGCCCACGTCCGACAAACCCAATACTACAGTAAACTTCCGGAAGCTGTTATTGAACCGCTGTCAGAAGGAATTTGAGAGGGACAAAGTGGATGATGTCGTACTGGAGAGGAAGCAAAAAGAACTGGATCTGGCCACATCCGTAATTATTCAATAATGTTTATCTGCTTCATTTTAGACCTGCTAATCTTAGTTATCTTGTTTGCTTTTTATTCGTGATCCCTAGTTATGTCTTGAGTTCTGTACAGTTTTTACCAGGTGTATTTGTTGTATTTAAAGGAACATTCTGCCCAAAAATGGCATAATTTGCTCACCCTGATGTAGTTCCAAACCAACATGAACTTCTTTCCCTGCCAAGAACACAAAACAAGAGTTGTTGAAGAATACACTGTTTTAATGAAAGTGATTGTGGGTTTGAGCTGTAAAGCCTCAAAATAACAGCAAATGAAAACAAAGTCTTGTGTATTCTGTAAAATCGCACTAATGTGCTTTCGGCCTTTATTCAAATCTTTACATACAACAGCTTTGAAAAAAGTGACGTTTAAAATTATAAACATACCTTAAATTTCTGTCTTACTCCAATCATATGCAATCAAAATATTTAAAATTTAACATATGAATCATGTCTTTTGTGAAAGTTTAAGGGTGTTTTTTTGCCATTTTGGAGCTCGGCAGCCCAGATCTCTATCCACATTTAATATATGCAATAGTGGCCAATACATTAAACACATTTTTCCATTGTGTTCCATATAGGCAAGTCATGCGGGTTTAAAGTAACATGAGGAGTCAAAAAAGTTTTAGTTTTTGGGCAAAACTATTTGTGTTTAGATTTATGCATTTGGCAAATGCTTTAATCGACATGATTTCAGTAAAATCTTGATATACGTGTTATTAGTCTTGCAGTTCCTGGGAATCAAACCCATAACCTTGGCGTTGCCAGCGCCATGCTCTAGCAATCGTGCTGCAGGAACAGATTCCTATAAAGACGTTATTTAAAGGAATTATGGGATTTGTTTAAAATGCGATCTCACTTCCTCTCAGCCCACAGAAAGAGAGAGATTACAGGAGGAGCTGGAGGAAACGAAGGACAAAGCCCGCAGACGCTCCACGGGAAATATCAAATTCATCGGCGAGCTCTTCAAGCTCAAGATGTTGACAGAACCCATCATGCACGACTGTGTGGTCAAGCTCCTAAAACACCATGACGACGAGAGCTTGGAGTGTCTCTGTAGACTCCTCACCACCATCGGTAAAGACCTCGACTTCGAGAAAGCCAAGGTAACTCGCATAACAATCACCGTGCAGTCGTATGGATTCATGTTCCGTAGAGGAGCGGTAAAATCGTTCGTTTTTGCTCGGTGGACGCTATTGGAAAAGCTGTAGGTGCATCCAGGAATTTTTCCTTTTATCAAAGTAACATAATATGATGGTAATGGAGGCTGTTGGACTAAAATCTGGATTAGCCTCTTATAACCTTTTGATTGTCGATACGAAGTCTAGTCTGCTTTGTAGCTTCTTCTGGCTAATTATTTAGCTTGAATTTAATATTTAATTCATAAGAAACAGTAACATGCGGTATTAGATAATTTAAGATTAATCGTAAGAACAATTTTCGCTTATTTACGCTGATGTGACGCTCAAAACAAAGACTTGTGCAAGCAGTCCTGAAAAACCTCAAGCTGTTGTTATTTCTGTTTGCAGGACAGATGGACCGTGTACAGTACAGTCTATAATTAGTCTGAAGATGAGAATATGTAATAATTAGTTTATTTAGCTTAAGTGACACTCAAAAGCTGCGTTTCTCAACTGAATGCCTAAATAACTGCATAATCACCTGGTTGACTTGTTTCTTCAGCACCCCTGAGCTGTTTATTTGTCTTTATTGAAACAGGCTACTAATGACTCAGTCCAGTGGCCTCTCAGCGGGCGACTGGAGCTCCTGCTGTAATGTGTTAACTGTGATACTCAAAGAGGGCACAGAGCCCAGTTGAACATAGTGCTTATATATCAGGCAAATAGCTCACATTGGGTCTACAAGATCAGTGTAGATTTTCTTTCCAAGGGTTCAGGTTTTGTCACATGGTTTCTGCCTGTGTGATTCATTGGTCGTTGTCAGTGACGGCTTCTTCCTGTTCCTAAGAGGATGAGATGTGATTGGCCACTTAATTATTTCTTTGATGACTAGCATTTGTGTGTGGTCACGCTGGTTTTATGATTTTTATGATTGTGGTGTGCTGAAGTGGCTAAAGAACAAAGCTGCTACACAGTTAGTAAGTTTAGGTTGTTAGAACGTTTCCCTAATGTTTTCATTAAGTAAAAACCGTTAATGTTGTTTTAAAAGTTCTAGGAACATTTTAAAACGTTTTTAGACATTGTATTAACGTTATTGCTTGGTTATAAGGACGTTATTCAGACATATTCTAAATTCTATAGCATTTAAAAAACAATCCACTAACTTAACAAATTTTTTGATACATATATAATTTTAAAATGTTCTACTAACGTCACTGCAAGAATGTTTTTGATATTACTTTAGAGAACTTTTAGAGAATATTCACCGACATTCTGAGAACATTCCCTGTTAGCTGGGTAACCAGAAGGTTGTTGATTTTTTTTTTAAGCGCTTCAAAGACCAAATCATGAACTTCCAACATTGTGTCTCTGAGTTTTCTTTAGGACTTCTGAATATTATAGATATACTGGTTTGGAAATCACCTCAGATCAAAGCATTTATATGAATTTAATTTAATTGGGATTTTAATTTGGAATGAAGTACTAGTGTACTGTAACTTAGTACTGTAACTAGTGTTACAGTTTACATACAGTAAGTACAGGCCATTTTCTACAGTAGCTTTCTTACTTCTCCAACCTGATCTTGGTAACATCTGTTTCATGATGTAATTTACAGTTTCAATGATGTTTCTTTATAACATACGGCAGCTTTTGCTTTTCAAGTTCCAAGGATGGCTTTTTATCATAACAGCATTTTGTTTTCAGATTTTTATCTTTTAATATGATTCTGAGGATCAACTGCTTTGTCATTTTAAAAAAACTTCATTAAAAAT
>JAZGTK010015054.1:0-13414 GCA_036877625.1 Ambastaia sidthimunki
TAAAAATGACTTAAAACATTTACTCACATGTTAAGAGAATATTTTAAAAGAATTATCAGTATTATCAGAATCACCACTATTGTTTAAATGCAAACCATCTAATGCCACGCATAACATTGATTTAATCACGTTAAGCAATGTTGTAGAAGATATGTGAAGTTACAGTAATGCATTGCCTCTGGTGGCTTATAGCCTAATTAAATGTTACAATGTTGCACTATCGACATGAGTGTGTTTATTTATTTTTAACAGAAAATTCCACAATTTACACCTACATTGTGCCTAAACTGCATGACTTAGACACAAAATTAGGAATTTCCTTAGGAAGTGATTCAGAGCTGTAACTCATACAACTTGTGTGCTGTATTCTAAGTCTTCTGCAGCCATATGATAGTTGTGTATTGTGAACAAACTAAAACTGATGTAATTATTACTGATTACTGTTAAATAAAACCATGCAAATTTGAAATAACATGAGGGTGATTAAAAAAACAAGTGTAATGTTAAGCAAACTACTCTTTAATGCAAAGATTCAACCATTCTGAAACTTTCTGAAGTTTATTACACAACAGCCGATACAAACTGACGTTCCGGCTTATGAAACATTTATGATATCACATTTTATTTACAGAAATGTGTAAAAACACACAGATAAAAGAACAAGGATGAGAGATAAAACGATTTACAATAGCTTCAAAAAGCCAGCTTTTCCTGTGCAAGCCACACAAAAACAGAAAATCTAGCACAGCAGTGAAGTACAGCGAATAAACATAGATACAGCCAAATGAATGTTCAAAAAGATTTAACACAAAGTGAAAATTACAGGTCTGTTTGCCATAGATTTAAAGATAAAAAAAAAAAATTATTTGGGCCATGGGTCATAACCAAAATTTGGTCTGTACATCAATCTGCCATCAGCATCCAATCAAACACGAAATAAATAAATAAATATAAAGAATTCAAATGTGTAAGCAATGCTCAGTGTAACAGGTGTCACAGCAGCTGCGTGTGTGCATTCAGTGTTCACGAAACTGAGCTGAAAGATCATTAAAACAGAACATCTGAATCAGCCAAGATCACAACAGCAGAAACCGCATAACATCAATATACAGCATGTGATTCCAACTCACTGGAAAATTCAACTGGTGGTGTGTTGGAACTGTGTTCAACTGACCAATCAGTCAGTCAAAGTTTCAAACCACCAGCTTGAGGAGGTGTGACCAGCTGTTAGCAGGTATTGGAAGACAGTGTATTAGCTTGATTTGAGTTAATGTACCAGATTGGATCAGTTAATGGTTAAAATTATTTAAAACAGTTTAAAACATTCTGAAACCAGTGACCTACAATGTTCCAAAATACAGCTACCAGTTTAAGCGGGAAATGGTTTGTGCTTAATAAAAATGACTGAGAGGGGATTAAACAGCTGTAGCTATTTAAATGTAACACGTAGCTGAAACATCTGGTTCACATTATCTTTTCATTCTGCTAATATCGTACGTAATATGTCCAAACATTATCAATTTCTGTAAATAAGGACACAAGAGAAATGGGTTCATTTGATTGTGACCAAGTATGAATTAGGTAGTTCAACTGTTATAATCTGATGTTTGACCTCATTTGTTTTATAATAAGCACATTTTTAAGAGAAACTTAATGGAAGTCTTGATGTTAAAATCAAAACAAAAAATACATTCAAAAACAAACTTTGTGAACAAAAGATTGATCATAATAACACATTAGAAAATGCACAAACTACTTCAGTCGTATACTTCAGCTAAATGTGCGAGGATGTACCGTAGACATATGGAGATATCTGTACCCAGTAGACGCCATTATGACAGCCAGGTAAATTTTTTTTACTGATGTAAGCTAAAAATAAAGAGCTGAACAGCACACATTAACACTGAAGAAATAAACTATTAAAGACTATGTAAAATTTACAACCGAGCGCAGTGACCATTACATGACAAACATTTAAATCAACTGTCAAGTGTGTTAATCAGGTTAACCTTCCATTTACATAATCATCAATAAAACATGACTAAAAACAGGGTTACACATGCAACATGCATGTGTTAACCACTCATCTCTGAAATCACGGTGAGTATTCATGCATGTTAATGTATATAATACTATAATCTACGCCATATGAAAACATCACATATGGCTCTGTTAGGGTGAGGTCCCTTAAACCAGTGTATTTTACAACAACAAAAAAATACAAACTAAAAATGTTCTGGATAAAAACAAAACATCCCCAAAAAAATCTCACTCAAGTAACTTTTGTAATCCACCATTTGTAATCCAGACCAGCTTTCAAAAGATCATGTAACATTATTAATTTACACATCATTCCTTCATTATTATTTGTACGCTCTTATTATTAAGACATAGGGTGTGGCGGAAAGATAAAGAAGCACATCACACCAAGATCACGAGATCCCGCCAACCATTTTCTTGGTCTGCGTAAGACTTATTTTTCTTTTTTACATACACGTAAGAACATTGCTTTAAACAATATTCTCAGCAGTATTTAGAAAATGCATGAAAAACTAGCATATCAGACGAAAAACTTCTCTAGACCCCAGAAAGGCCCTGAACATCTCTCCAAACAGAAGTAGTAGTTCAGGCAGAGCTTACAGATCTTCTAGAAGCACCACAGTGCTGGCAAATGCAGGCTGTGGAACCTTTAGGAAAACTACGAGCCAATAAGCAGAGTGAAAGAACAACTCTACAGACCAGCAACAGTGTATATGTGTAATATCTAAGAGAGATATAACATATAGGAATGCTGTGTCTTCAATTGTAACATTGTCTAAGATCTGTCTCAATTCTCCTCTGTTCTTCTCAGAATCCTTTAGGGCTTCAGGAAGTGAAAGTTCATTGCTCTGAACAGGGTCTCTGCTCTCTCATTGGCTTGTCTCTATCCAGTCTTTTAAAGTGTCTGTCCAGGGTTACAGGTCAAAGGTCAGTGACTTTATTCTCCACAGCTGCGGCGATCTGTTGAAGCCTGTATCCCAGCTGCATCTTCTGAGCTGTGCAGTCCTCCTCCAATGCTGTGATAATCTGAACACAGACCAAAAATAATAAGAAGAAATACAGACAAGTACATGGAGATATTTAGTATTTCCTGTTTCCTGTCTGAACCATCACACTAACACAAAGTTGGCTGATTCTTTATGTTTAAGAAAATGTAAACTTTTTATATTTTTATATTATATTAAAGGAGTCATATAATACTTCTAGTCCACCAAAGAGTCAAATAAGGTTTTATGATAAAGCTGCATTTACACATGGCATGCGTTACCCTTACATTGTAAATGTGTTTTACAACTCAAAACAATCCAAATTGAAATGTGGAACACATTGCAGTTGAAAAACTGTAAACTGAACTGTTTTGTTAAAATAAACAGTCAGTTTCTGAATGCTGGGATCTTTAAAATGATATGCTGAGTGGATGCAGATGCTAAATACAGCCAGCAAAAGCACAAAGTTGGACTAACTTTCCTTGGCTTTGTCGGCCACAGTATATAAGTACTGAATTAGTGTCACTGATGCCTAAATGTGTGTGGTCGTGTTCAAATGAATTCATGTTTGGGGTCAGAAGGTTTTTAGAGTTTCAAAAGACATGCCATTTTTAATGATACAATGACCTCTTTTATTTCAAAAGATCAAGGGAAAATGTTACATTTTACAAGTTATGCCTGCATGCAAGTACTACTCCACATGATAAAGAGCGGAACAGATGTTTACAACAAGTGTCTTTTTCTGTGTCTTTATCTTTAATTCCGTGTATTACAAGAATAAGGTTGCCAAAGCACACCGGTCAGGCCCCTCCCATCAGTCACAGTTTAGGTCATTCATAGTAGAATGAATGAAGAATAGGGACTAGGGTCAAAACAGGGACTGCATATTTACCTCAAAAAGAATAACTATCCGGTTCCCATTACATTTTAATCTTTTGATGCATGAACTATGAAATCACAAAAAACATTTATTTTTTACTTTTTTTACTAAGGGTAACTTTTTACTTTTTTAATTTCCCCAATGTTTTATTTTCTTTAGATGGTGTATGAGACAGCTAAACATCTGTCCACTGTAGTGGACATCAGGCATTTAAATTTGTAATGTAAATCACAAACAAATAAATTTGTAAATAAATTTGTAAAACAGAAGCTGGTAGATAAAAAATATGCTTGTCCATTAATCAATTAACCTGTAATGATTGCTATGAACTTCTAAAATAATAAACTATAATGAATTATGACTTCTTGAGCACAATATACTGTACTACAGATTATGCGAGTACTGTGTGAGGTGTTGTTTTGTCTAATAGCATCAATGCTACTGCCCGGTAAAAACCTGTATGGACTCACCTGATCATAGTATTTGTTGATATACTTGTATAACTCATGCAATGCCACCAGATGATTCACTTCATTTGAGTAGTTCTGCAAAAAACATACAGCAGTGTGTAAACGTATAGCATAAATACATAAACTTAAAGAGGCTTCATACATGCAGCACAAATCGGTAAAAAAACGCAGAACTCACCCTTGAGAGTTCGGCTAGAGCTGAATTCATCTCTTGGTCACTGACAGGAATGGTCTGTCTTATATCTGAATAATACCTGATAAAATACAACCATGAAGGTAGTGTGATTACTTATGCAATAAAAACAATACAACTAAATATTAATTACACATAAATACATGCGTTAAGTTTTATTTATCAAACAAAACTCACCTTTCCACCATCTGTTTGTAGCGAGGGATATCTCGAGCATATAGAAGCTTATTGATCGGGGAATCCTGTTTGTAAAAGATACAAAACAAAACCAAAATTATTATCAATTTTTTTTTTCCACACAGCAATATTTGTTTGGCCCATTATGATTGGCTGTCTCTTCCTGCTTCATTCTGATTGGCTCACCCTGCCCAGTTTGTGGTCAGCAATGGTGCAGGAGTCCATGAAGGTCTGAGCAATGACCGACAGCACAGCATCTACGTTATCAGAGGCATGAACGTCAAAGATGAACTGAGGGTTCTTCAGAATATTGATCCAGAATCTCAGTGGCAAGCTGTGAAATAGAACCAAAACACAGGATGTTACCTAATTACCCATAATTCTTTGCTCATCAAAAACTTCCAGTACTAATGTATTCTTCACCAACCTGTTTGTTTTCCATATGTGAATGGTCTCTGGGTCTGTGATGTTGTGCTGTGCTGCCTGGTCATCCAGCAAATCAAAGAAATATTTCACAGCCAGAGGAACCGGTCGACTAGTGCTGAGTATCACAGTGAACAGATCGTCTACAAACTTCTGCAGCGTACCCTGAAACAGACAGATAATGTGATCTGTTAAAATGGTCTCTGTTGAGTGCGTGCTTGAGAGGGCGGTCTATCTGTATCCGGTACCTTCACAGACAGCAGGCGTGTGAGGTAGATCTCCGGTATGGCCTTGGCTCTCTCACGGTCTTTATCTCTCAGACTGCCTCGTCTGTGTTTGGGTAGATCTGCCTCCTCATTGGCCTTCACCAGGTGCCACTGTTTAACCCCTTCATCATCACCATCCTCCAACATTGGAGTCTCTGAGAGAGAAAACAGAACATCAGAATATGTATAAGGGGAGGGCGCTACTATTGTATAATCAAGTGAGATTTTTAATGTTTGAAATATTGGGGCTGCACAATATAGAAGAAAAATGTGATATTCGATACAATAAAATCAACTTAAATTATATTCAATTTATACTTATATTTAATATATGCTTTCTCGATTGACCTAAACATTTGACTACACATAATGTTTTGAAATATTACAATTATTTAGTTATATGTTATTATTATTATAGTTATATTATTTATATGTACATTTGAAAAATGTTGATATATCTTGCAGCCCTCAATTGAAACATTCTTTTAATTTGGGATGCAAACAAAAAGATCAGATTATTTATAATACATCCAGGAATCAGTGAAAACACAGCATCACATTAAGTGGCATTTAAATAAAAGTAGGAAAACTAATTTAAAGTCTTTACATAAGGCTACATTAAAACGCAGCTCACGGGACTCACTCTCTCCTGGTATGTAGTCATGACTATCATGGTGGATCTGCTTGGACTGTCGTGACACCAGTGTTACTGTGGCACCATCAGGAACCTGCAGACACAAAAGGAAACACAAACAAATCAGCAATGACTTCCTTTGCTGGAAAAACAATCTTTGGTTTGAATTACAGATCAAAATACCTTGTAGTGTTGTAAGGTGTTGAGACGTTTCCAGGACCCCTGAACCACTGATGTCAAATCCTGGTCTGACAAGATTAGATGACCAGCCATTCCTGCTCTCCACTCTAGGAAACATTTCAAAATAAATTAGTTTTCTTCTGATGACCGGGTGAAAACTTTTGAACATCAGATCACCTCCATTATCTCTTACCCAGATGAACAGAGTCTGCGGTGGGTCTGTGGGAATAGGACGTGCCCTTCCATGTCTGCTCCAGGATCTTCTCCTTCACCTGAGTGATGGTGTCACAATCCAGCACTTTGATGGGGACCGGCTGAGACTCACTGGCACCTCCACTGCTCACCAGAACATTCAGAGTCTATGGAACAACATTGAGAAGACAGAAGAAAACAGTCACTGGCTGTAGGTCAAATGGTAGAGGGTAACGTTATTGACACCAAAGGTCATAAGTTCATAATCCAGGAAATGCAGTGTAGTAATGTTGTATCTTTCAGGTTTATGTCATGTTATTGTGTTTCATTCTGATTACTGACACCTTAATTTAAACTTCAATAGAAGATTATTGCCCACAAAACGTTTGTACAGATGTGTCTCTCACCAGCGTGTGGTACTCCACATCTTCTCGCAGTAGTCTGTTGTCGTTGAGGGTGTATTTCGCTTTGCCTGTAACAGCGTCCACAGGGCCCTTGTCCACCTGATGCTTGATGGCTCTGAACAGCATGTAGAAAGACTCACCTGCTGTGTCCTGCCACACAACAGACAAACACGCTGGAATTTTAACAAACCCATCTGTTGAACTGACAGAAACCCACCAATCATCTTTCTAAGATTTCACTTCAATGCATTTGTAACAGTAAAAACAAACTGGATTTAAACTGAAAGTTAATAAAAAAAACACTAACCCTGAGGAAGGAGTACAAGCAAATAGACATCCAGTTAGTCAACAGCTTCTCCACCACAGACTCAGTCCTGTTAAACAGAGTCATTCCCACTGAGATTCAGTGATGTCATTCAGCAGTTTATCAATTTAAATGGTGTACATCACATATATTTAGAACATTAGTGATTCAGTGATGTCATGTATAGTTATGGAGAGTTAGTACTTCTATCAAATAACTGTAAAATAAATGCATTTTCTATGTGGTAATACCATGAAATTCCGCATTTTGTAGTGCAAAGGGAATTTAGTGATTCCCTGTAGGTAATTTGGAGGTAATGGCATGTAGGTCTCTGAAGCATGTTTGGAGATTTAGTGATTCTATATAAATAATGGGAATTCTGTGGTTTGATACAAAGTAATAGGGATTCAGTGGTTGCATTTTCAGTAATGGAAAATCAATAACAACATGTAACAAGGAATCAGCAAAACTCATCACGACTCAATGACATGATATGTGCTGACCTGCGAAGCATGAGTTTAGGGTTTTTAGTGGTGTACTGCTCCACCAGGTGACTTAGCAGGGTCTTTAAGATGTCTGTGAAATACTCCAGCTTGCCGTGCAGCGCTACCGTGAGAAGGGAGGCCACATACGCCCTGTCCCGTGGAGAGAAGGTCCGCTGGGCCTCCAGAGTGTGAATAAACTGTATGGAAACCAGGAAAACATCAGATGAACAAAAGACCTACTTATACATCCTTATGACCATGTCACTTTCCTCTAAGGAAACGCTCACCTTAGTGAGGAACAGCTTGCTGTTGAGAAGGTTCGACAGCTGAACCAGTCCTTGCTCCACGGTGGCCCGACGGCAAGATGGAACATCAAGGTCCCGCCTCAGAGGTGACTCCCTGTGACCAGGAAAAAAGATCCTCTCGGAATATCGACGATAGTCCAGGAATGGAATTCCAGATCCCATCAGATCACTGGATACATCCATCATCTCAGTCATCAGATCTGCACATAACACACACGCACTTTATTAACACATATTAGCATAGTAAGCATTAACAGCACAAAAGTCATGGATTTTATTCTCAGGGAACACACATACTTATAAAACATACATTGCGTTTGCAATGCTAGTCGCTTTGGATTAAAGTGTCTGCCAAATGTTTTAATGTAATATAAATGTTTATGTGGCAGCTTCTGACCCGTGAATTCCTTTTTACAGCGATCTCTCACGCTCGTCTCCAAATTCTCCAGCTGGATCTGAACTTTCTTATAGTCTCGTAGCGCTTGCTTGCTTTTCCTTCTGTTAAACACACACAAACACATATTTTCATTCCTCTGTTCTGCTGTAAATGCGGAGTCTGCTAAAAGGCTGTTTATTCTCAGCTGTCCATTCTGCTCCTGACCAGTAATGTGATTTGCACAACTGATGATAAATTGCTTTGACAGGAAGTCCTATGTGTAAACCGTAAATGTATGTAATGTATACATCAGCCAAACATATGGACACAAGAATTGCAGCTTTGCATAATGTGGTCATTCTCTCAACCAGCTTCACGAGCATCCAAACTATATAGCAGCAGTTCCCATGTTTGCTGACCACTTGCTGTATTTTTAGCATCTGGTTGGACTGTTTCAGAAACACTGCAGTTGTCTGCATAAGATTTGTTCATAAGAATTTTATTTTTTTAAAACAAAGCTAAACCTAAGCCTATTTTAAAGCATTAATCATAGTTATTTAGATTATAACAACTATAGAAACTTAGCTTAACATAAAGGCTCTGACAAGTCATGTATATCTAACATCAGTAGGTGATTTGATGGATTATCTGTGTGGGAAATACCTGTATATGAGGACGATAACCAGCACAATAAGAGCCACAATAGAGGCTCCCACCCCGACTCCCACCTGAGCCTCCAGAGGAAACGTAGCCTGACCCTGAGAATCATACTGCAGCCGCCCCAGAGAGAAGTTCAGATTTCCCATCCTCACCTGCACACACATAAAAACATTTCTTTATAACACAGCAACAGAAAACAGAACACACTGTAGAGGGTTCGGATAGAGGTTGGCGTACAGTGAATTCTGGGAGCGCGTCATTGGAATCTCGTTTCTTGGAAGCAGACACTGGTGGCTGCTGTGTGGGGGGCTCACAGTACAAGTGGTTCCTGGTTAAAGTCTTCACAGCACACTCTCCATCTCCGATCAGAGCAATCACCTCCTCCTTGGACATGGCCAGGTCCAAGTTCTCCCCCTGAATCCAAATCAAAATCGAAAGATTACAATTAAAGCCACTGTGTGGAATTTCTATTACCACTATTAGCACCAAATAGTGAAATAAAGTCCTCACAAAAGACTGTTTTTTCAGCGGTAATGACGGCCAAGAATTACGGCAACAAATAAATATAGCGATGCTGAAAGCATTGAAGAGCCAGATTTATTACAGAGCGATTTATTTACTTGTCATGCAAATTAAACTATGAATGACTGAAGTTTGAAAAATGTTCCTTTCCCATCAAGTTAGGAAAAGAATCGTTGTTACTAAGTGTCAAGCATAACTTGAATATATGATTCAAGGAGCCCTTCCTCATTCTAAGTCTGTAAACATGAATTTGTTTTCCACTGGACCTGTCAGCGAATAAGATTAGAGCTTGTTTTTAGAAAGCACAATATTCATTGTATCCAATATCTATAAAAATCTTGAATTAAATGAATGCAAATACCTCTTGTTCATTAATACATTAATTAATTAATAAACGATTAATACGAAGTGAGAAATAATTCAATGAATACACAAATGAGAGCAATGATTTCTGACCTCCACAGAAATGATGCTGCCAGGTTTGTGGCGGAAAGGTTTGCTGGGGTCGTGTTGATTGAGGGGGTGAAGAACAGGGTTGGGCTCATAAGTGAAGGGGCTGGCACTGACCGCCTCGAATTTAAAATGGAGGTTATCCAAGAGGAAATGGACGCTAACGGCAGCACGCAGGGCCTCAGGCCCCACCTCTGGAGTGGGGCACAAGATTAGAGTCGAACTGTTCACTGTGCAGCGTTCCTCAACCTGACCAAAACCAGAAGATGAAGCAACAGGTTAGAACTGAATCACAAGAAATATCATTTGGAAATAAACATATATTCAGTCAGTTTTATGTGATAAGAAGGCACAAGCACAGACTCACTTGTGTAAACTCTACCTGTTTGACGACACAGAGAGTGTCTTCACGACAGTCTGGCTCCGGGACGATCCGACGCCTCCTTTTAAGAGGACCATGACGTACGTTCTTCTCACCTGTTGACGCACTTCTCCTCTTCCTCTGAGTCTGGGGCTCCAGAGGAGTCAGGGTCACGCGGATACGAGGCTCCTGTACCACGTCCAGATGCTGGCCGGACACTCGAATGATACGACCCCCACTTACATAAGCATAAAAAAAATATAAATGAAATAAAATGTTGCATACAGGACATAATTTAATTTAATTACACCTACAACTTGCTTTGAAAATGATCAATTAATGTGTCAGTCGGTGTCCATAGCTCACTTTGCAATAAATAATTGTTTGCTTATTTCTTAAAAATAATATTTTGTAATAAGTTTTTACCTGAGAAAACTTTTAGAAGGAACAGCATTGGTCACATTGGGGTCTGGTGTGTAGTGATAGAGGACTTCCTGTAGATGGCGCTGTGCTTTACCAAACCTCACGGTTACTGCACTTTCTCCAGTTCTGTTGTTCCCTCCAGTTACACATTCAACACGGTCGTTGTGCTGCTCAGGAGAACTACCCACATACAGGCTGTATTAAAGCTCAAGCAATCAATCTTACTTAAGTTATAATATATCCAGTGTAACCAAAAGTACATTAGATTTATAAATTGGTACGTGTAAAACACGACTCATTGTTTTGCAATGATGAAGACAAATATATTTAACAGAATGACATAATCAGCAATAGATAACAGGTGCTTTGTGTGGTTGAGATGATATCATAATGAGATTAAGAGATGACTTCTGTCTAGCTGGAATGCAGCAGACAGAGGACACTTACATGTGACATGGGACTCCACCAATCAGGATGCTGATCTCACTGGGATGGCCCGTTAGAAGGTTCCGTCCTGTGATAGTGAGTGATGTACCGCCCGACATTGGGCCTTTCAAAGGAGACACACCCAATAACACTGGGTCCTTGAGTTTAGAAACACAGAACACGCACACACAAACATGACACAAAACACTGACTTATATACAGGTTCTGTGACACCAAACTGTGAAATTTTTACAGTTAATCTCATCCAATTACAACCTCTGAAAAATATGCTACAAAAGAAAAGAACAAAAGAACAAAAAAACTTTATATTTTAAAATGTAACATTTTATTAAAAAAATATTTTTTGAACATGACACAAAACACACAAATGTCGAAGAGATCATTTTTGAACTGTATAAAAATATGAAGCCAAATACCTCCACGGCTTTTGTAAATATTAACTGCATTCCAGGCATTATATTCATTCTCCCTAAACCGATTTGATCCCGTTTTCATCCTGCTGGATTAATGGTTACCTGGTAACTGAAGCGCTGGGCAGACTGCCCGATTCCTCCGCCTTTAACTTCCACGGAGACGTGGCCGTTTCTCTCCCCTCTGCTCGCTGTGGTCTCACAAACAATACTAACAGGCACACAAAGAGACCTCTCATTAATCAGTGCACTGCTCAATACTTTTCACCATAATGAATGGAACTAAATTCCCTGAAGCTATTAATACAATGTAATTAGCAAATGCTGGATAACAACATACCCTCACTCAGTACCATAATGAGAGCTGTGTTCATACTAATATTCCTCTGATATGGTATAATACAGAAACGGGCCTTGATTTACCTCGAGGAGACCTCGTATCTGTCTGGTATGACTTTGCAGGGGACCCCTGCTACAGTCACAGAGTGCTGGATGTCCTCCGCTCTCTGACCCAGATTAGAGCCAGTGACTGTGACCACTGTTCCCCCCTCCACTGGACCAGAAAGAGGCTTAATCTACCATAAAACAGAACATAAGCCAAGATTGGTCTTTAAATGTCTGTTAAAAAAACCCAACAAAACAGTTAAGATGAAAGACGATTGTTTATACTAAGATTGTGCAGAATTTTTTTTTTTAATGGACTATTATAAAAGGGGCAAAATTGTGCTGTAGGCTAAAGTTTGAGCAAAGACTTTACCCATAACTACATTTAAATTTATGCATTTGGCAGACGCTTTTATCCAAAGCGATTTACAGTGAATTTAAGCTATACATTTTAATCAGTATGTGTTTCCTGGGAATCGAAGCCACAACCTTTGTGTTGCTAACGTTAGCGCTGCTAACATGACCTTTGCGCTGCTCACGCAGAACACTTTAAAAAATGCATAGCAACATGCTAAAATTGACTAACACCTTTGCAACTGCATAGCAATGCCATGGCAACCACCCAGAACACCCTAGCAACGTGATGGAGACTTCTGCCAGGGCATAAAGTACTTACATTTTCCTCTGAAAATGTAAATGCAATTATATCTAGTTGTTGATTCATCAGTTGTTGATTTGTTTATGCACAAACTTACAACCACGCAAAGCTTTTAATGAGTGAGATGGAACAATGCTCAGTGACCATTCAACCAGGTGACCATTAAAACAAACGTTGAGAACAAGGCGATTTTTGTCTGCAGTTATGTAGGTCATCACAATGTCAGCTAAACTTTTGGAATGTTCTATGCCCTATTTTATTTGTACAGTAGACAGAACAACTACCATACAACATTTAACACAGAAAAGTTAATACCCTAAGCCTAAGGGCAAGATATATAGCTTATCTACATTAAAAGAACAAGGGTCACAGCTTAACCTTTAAATGTAGATATGCTGGGTCACAGGCACAGTATTTTATGCTATGGTCAGTAAAGAAAGGAGGTATAAAAAAAAGGAATAAAAATGCCATGAAACAGGCCATTCATGAAATGGGTCAGAGGGCTTGTGAAACACTGTATTATCTAATTACAATGCTTTTATACCATTTACACAGGCAGCTGTATTACATTTCACAATTTTTTAGAGAATAATGACTTAAATGCCACTCTACTCCTCACACACATCACAGCATATTACATTTTTAAATGACACATGAACTTTTATGGAATAATCACCAACTGTTAAATGGAAAAACAGCCATTTATCAGCAAACACACTGATAATTGGCTTCTTTTACTTTAAAGAAGAAAATATCAATATGGAATGACATTAGTGCAAAAAAC
>JAZGTK010015055.1:0-13414 GCA_036877625.1 Ambastaia sidthimunki
TTTATAGGAATCATTTATTTTATCTCATCTAAAAGCCGTTGGGACGACCCATGCGAACTTTATTGAGTGTTTTTGTTTATTTTGACGATAAAGTGATTTCCTCGGTGCTGCATGGAAACTCTCCGCAGGCTGACACGTGCATGAGTGCGTACATGTTTCCCCTGCCTGGATGACTGTGGGATTGTTGTCGACGCACACTGCTGTTTATTGTTTATAGGAAAAGATCGCGTGTCATCTATTAAGTGGACGATCTGCCGTTAGCTTTAGCATAGCAAAGGCCTTGCCCGCAGTCCGGGCTGCTGTGCGACTGCTGCTGTGTTGGCTGTGGATATACACGCACGACTTCAACACTGGGGAAGTCAAAAGTGTTTAAATTTTCAAAGCAGTGTAACTTCACTTGTAGGAAGTGTTGCATTCGTCTGGGAGCTGTTGTTACGGTAAATTTTCGACTGCGTTATAACAGAAAATAACCGATTTAACATGCTACTGTAAGACTTATTTTGTTTAAACTGTTGACTTTATTGCTACATGCATCCTAACTAGCTATCCAGTTTAACCCGTTAAGATAGTTGTTATTTTGGTTTATTGCATTGTCGTAAGTAGTGCATTATATTTTATGTTTTGCATTAATAGTTTGCTTAGTTAGTAGGTTAGATGTAGTATTTAGTGTTGTTTGTAATAGTTGGTTTTATTAGTAAACAGCGCAACTGCTGTGAGAAGCAAATGTTCTTCGGGTTAAATCGGGATACTAGTTGGCGTCAGAGATGATGTTAAGGGAAAAACACATTTCAGGTCTGTAGCTGGTACTGGAAAATATTATGCATTTGTGCTTTGAGGAAATTTTATGTTTTAGGATCTTGTTGCTCTGTTGAGTAATAAAAGTTTAACTATAGCCTCTAATAGTTAATATTACTTACATATTATATAACTGGTTATATGTACTTTAAAGGTTTCCGATCATCTTGTCTTTTGTGATTAGTAAACCTCCTGATCCACACGACTGAAGACGGATGTAACCTCAGACACTGATGTTTCTCCTCAAGAACCTGAAAATGACTATCGGATATAGGACGAATAAAAGCTAAAAACAGAAGCCCAATGAGCGACACACGACCCACACTCACTGACAGGTACTGTATGAGATATGTACAGTGTTTACAAACATGCTTTTGGTGTGATCTTACCATGAACGTATGTGGAGATCCTAATGCAGCCTAAATGTCAGTTTATTGAGCTCAGATCTTTGAATGCTGTTTGAAATTGTTATCTCCATTCATATTATAAATGGCTTGGTCTTGTATGTATTAAGAGTTATGGTCTGACTTTTCTTAGTTTCGAATATTTCTTTCCATTTGTCAATCAATGTGTCGGTCATTAATGTTGATTTTTTTTCTATTTAACAGACATAAGGTTTTTCGCTATAAAACCCTTGGGTGTCTGGGCTGTTTTTTGTTATAGTTTAGTTTGATTTGTTGATTTGTGTTCCTGTGTTGTCCTGTGTTTAGGTTGGTTGCCATCTTAAATGTTGTGTCAGCCAATCACATTCGGAGTTTATTTGGGTTTGCTTTGTGAAAGACTGCCACACTGTTGCTCACGGCATATTATGTAATTCTTATCTCAAATTTGCGCCAGACCATCTCTGCTTGGGTATTAGCAGCCAAAAGCCAATGGGAACAGATAAACAGACTAAGAATTTTTACTGAAAGTCTTTGAGATTGTTCATTTAGTCATAGATGAAAATTCTAATAGCAAATAATTGCAATATAGCCTAAACATATATGATAATAATATATGAAGACAGTATTTTCCCAGATCAGTTCATTATTGTAAACCCATAACTGTTTTGCAGCATTGCAAAGCAACCCGACATATTTATCGATTGTCGATACTCAGATTAGGACACAAATTGAGCGAGAAGTCTTGTCTCACTTCATCATACTGTCATTTGCTATTGATTGTATTCAGACTTTTTCCAAGCAAGTGATTGGTGGAAACCAAGCCTTGGGAAAGTTCAATACCTACGTCAATAGCAACTGTTTGTTCAATACTCGCATACCATCTGCTTTAAAAGGCTGAAAAAGGCCCTCAAGTCCAGCGATGGCAGAATGGGTCGTTCAGGTAGCTCTTACATGTCTTCACCACTGACGTCATCAGGGAACGGCAGTCTGGTTGTCTAGCGTGCAGTCTGGGCATTTTAGTGTTGATGGATGTGCTTTCAGTTATTGCGATGATTGAAACATGAGCTTTCGTAGGTATCTCTGAGGTAGAGGCCCTTATATCTGTTCTTGTTGATCTACCTTTAATTCCTTAATGTCCATCCAGTATCAAGATTAAACACTGTCCAGTTTTGGCCGTCCATGTCTTGTTTTGAGATTATTGCTGTTGGCATGGTTTGATCTCTGTTATCTGTGCAGGTGATGTGTTGTAAGATTCAATGTATGTGGCTAATGTGCCCTTTGTTGTCTTAAACCACACATTATTCTTAGAGCAGCATTGTTTCAGTCCTGAGGTTACACTAGTTTGAAACCATTTATTGTTAGTCTAGACCTGATTTGCTTTCACTTAGGAATTGCAAAATGATTTCTATAACATAACAGCATATCCTTTATGCAACCATGTTACAGGATATCCTGTATGCAACCACGTGCGGGCACGTTGCATAGAGATGTTGACAACAGCATGGCATAATTATAAAAGAATTGTTCAAGTAATTAGACTTGTACTAACTCTGATTATAAATGTTTGTTTCATTTGTGGATAGCAAAATGAAATTTGTGTTCCTCTTTTCCACACTTGGAGTGGTTCTCAGAGAAGCATGTTTTCTGTTTATTATGATAAACAGGGACCAGCTTAACAGCCATGCCACAATTTAGGATATATTGCAATTGCAATTTGTTTCAGTTTTAATACTTCAACACTCCTGTATTTTATACAATATCATCTTTCTAATATAAACTACATGGGAAGTAGTTAGCAGCTAGCCTGTAGCTTTGGGAATAATGTAAGCTAACTTGCACCAGTTATTATTGGTATAATCTCAGCCTTGTTAGCAGTATTATTGGGGGGGATTTCAAGTCCAGGTTATACAGTATTTTACCACTGAATTGTAAATTTATAATGTATGACATATTCATACATGTATGACAGACATATTATTGCATAAAGAAAATAAAGCATATTCCTGCTATTCAAGATTTGTGACAGCATTTTCATACAATTAAGCAACCCCCTTTAATTCTTGTGATGGTAATGCATTAAAATTTTACAATTAGAAGACATTGTTTGTATTATGGTAAAGTTATTGTAAACTAAATTTAGTACAAAAAAACGCTAGGCTATAATTAATGTTGTTTAATTGTGTATATATTCAGCTGGACTTTACTGGAATACTGTATTTTTTATTACAGTAAGGAGTATTTTTGTTCTCATTAGTCTCTCAAAAGTCCTCTCAGATAGGCTATTGAGAATGGGGGAGGGGGATTGGAAGTGGTGCTTTATTTTTTTGTTCATGTAAGACACATTAAAGCTCTAGCTGTGTTGTGGTTAAATACGCTGGCGTACTGGGTGTGTTTATTGGCTGCTATGACCATGCAGATCTCGCCCGAATCCGTGATTTTTAAGCCATTATTTTCAAATTTAAAACCGGTTGGATTACTTTAGCTTTAGCTCATAGTATCAACACAAGGGCTGTGCTTTTTTAACACACACCCAGTGTTTTTTGCGATTCCAGGATTTGTTAAGCAGTGGATTTGTCTTGCATGAGCAATGTTTTCTGAATGCCAGTACTGTCCCAACACACTCTAGCTGTGCAGCAACCACAAAGCTAAATGCTAGCGCCTGATATTGTTATAAGCTTGTGATGGTGACCACAGTGGCTGACAGACGCTCTTACTGGAGTGTAAATGAAGAGTCAGGGTGGGCCGGTCTCGCACCCTGCTGCCACTTTGGCACGCACACAACAGCCACTCTTTCTGCACCAAAACTGTCTCAGTAAGACTCATCAACCCCTGCTGAGGCACAACAATGTCTGACACCCCCGACCTACCCCCTCACACCCCGCCCTTCCCCCCTCCACCTCCAGACAAATGTGCTATTCACTACAGGGCCACACCTATACTCACCTTTACCTTGGGTAAAACAACTAAAATCTCTGCTACACGCCTAGTAACCGCAAGATGACTAACATAAATATATGAGCATATGAACATATGAGCATGAAACAAGGGAGTCATTCTTCTTTTCTAGAATGCTTATTGTCATTTTGTTCGGGGTGTTAGAGGCTGACGTAGCTTCTCTACCAAGTCTTTTGAGTTGTATAAGGAAATAGTTTATGCACTCCCCCTGTCTGGCATTGGTTTGACAGATAGTTAGTCCCGCCCCAAAACTGATGACATTGGATGAGCCGTTTGTGCAATGTTGGCCTGGTCAGACTTACAGAGCAATGTTTTCAGGGTAATCAACCTACCAGATATAGTTGTCTTTGCATATTATAATAGAAAAAGAGAAGCTATTGAACACAGATTACATTAGCCGATTTTAGTCTTATTCTTAAGAGATTGTAGAAGCAATGTCTGAGACAAAGTTGAGAGCAAATGGAGATCTCAGTTATAGATCATTTATCAGCCATGACCGGGCAGTAAAAAACAACTCTGAGAAGTGATATTTTACTATACTAAACCATAGTTTGGGTTAGTCAGCTCGGTGCAGATATGTTGGTTTTTGTGGCAGCGAATAAGATCCCAGCTGACAGTGATGAAGCATCGACCGGGCTGTGAAGTCAACTGGAAGTCTACTGTATGACTGGAAATAACTCAGTCTCATGCAGAAGATAGCCATGAATGAACTTGTGTTACAAAATAAGTACACCAGTCACTCTGGGAGGAACATATATTGCACAAGTACTGTTTTTCACACCATCAAAGTAATTATTTATAAGTACGGGCAAGTTCCCTCTAAGATGATTTTTAACACCCAAAAACAGACAACACCCATGACATTTGAGTGAGTTGTTTTTCAGCTTAAAACCATGTCTGGTTGTGTTGATCATTTGCTAGCTGTTGAATATATTAGCTGCTAAGCCAGCTAAATGTTAGCGGCTAACGTACAGCAGCTAACATAATGTGGCAGCTTTGCTAAGTGTTTGAACTGCTGTGGCTGTAATGCATAAATATTAAGTGAGATTATAGAGATAATTTGTCAACATCGTTTTGCTGATATTACGTGTCTTTAGAAGGAAAGTGAACCATTTTGTTAATGTTGTGGTCAGCAAAACACTGGCTTCTTTACCGTGCTTGTAATCAGTAGTCCACACAATACTTATTTAGGCCTGTTTATCAACATAATGAAAACTTAAATTATTGTCAGCCTTAACTTACATGTGTATTACAAAGAAGCATCTGTTATGTTCTTAAATGCCAGGCTTTTGATTATAAGCATAAAGTTAGGTGCATATTGTAGCTTATTCTGAAGTTTTTTTTTTATTTGTAAAGTTTACAGATGGGTAAATAATAAATGCATGCTACCACAATACCAGCTCATTACAACCTGCCATTTGGTGGTTCATTAAAATAATGGAACAGGCCACAATCTGCTTTCCTGTCACGCAGATATAAACTGTTGCACACTGATTTCTAAAAGTTGTGTAATGACCAGCCAATCAGAATGCAGCTGATAGGATTGTCCAGCTATTTTAGTATACAGTATGTTTCTGAAACCCTTCTTAGGCTGAGACTAAATTAATGTTAGTGTTTTTGTGCCCTAAACAGATGAAAATGGAGAGCTGTAAGACAGTATTTGGTTTTCCAAGCTGCAGTGACTCACAGTAAATGCCAGGCGAAGTTTGAGAGTTCTTTCACTGGATTTGTTTGAACATAGATTCCCCTATACACCGGGGTAGTGAGGGGGAAATGTTAAGTTACAGCCAGTTGCCCCCTGGCTGTTGGAGAGGAGGGGGGAGGGCCATTGACCGAAGGGCTGGAGTGTTGTGAAGCAGAAGTTAATGCCCACAAACACTGATGCCAAAACGGCTGACACCAGCAGTAATCCACCAGCAAAAATGCACAAAATGCATCTTCACCCAAGATGCATTGGTGCAGATCGAAATTTGATTCTTAGAAGTTGTGATGGCTTTGAAATACTGTTGAAGCTTTGTTGCTAGCATATAGATGCAGTCTTTGCCAAAAAGAAAAAGAAAATCTAATGTTCTCTATTCTTAATGTCATATATTTTGATATATTCTTTCTCCTATCAAAGTCTTGGCTTATGTAGTTCCTGGCGATCCGTGCCAAGAGAAGACCGGACTGCTGTGCTGTTTTTTCTCTGGTGCATTAAACTGTGACTGATAGTGTGCGGTTAGAGAGAGGGAACTGCAGAAAGCGATTGGATATGATTTATTTGCCTGTCCTCTTCTCCGTCATGCTGCATGGATGCTTAAATCTTATGTAGTTTCTGGGGCAGCGTGGCAAGGCAGTAATGCGGGCCGAGATTAATCCTGTACTCTGCGTTCTTCACTGCTGATGGAAAGATGGGATAGATGATGGTATGACAGTTGCCTTCAGGATTAGCATGGTGCACTAAAATAAAATGGATCTGTTGCTGTTTTATCTGTTCGAGAAAGTAGTCAGCAAAACGCCCAGTCGAGAACATTAAAGGACAGTTCTGGTTAAGCTGTATCAACAGCATCTGTGGCATGCAGTCGGTTACCGCAGGAATTCATTTAAACTCATCTCGCGGTTTGTACAGTAATGTACTTACAGTGGAAGCCTATGGGGCAAGTCGTGTAAAAATTTGTGGCCTAGAGCTTTATGAATTAATGTTTAAAATCTACAGCTGCAGCTAAACAGCTGTTTAGATGGTTGATTAATCGATTGATTATTTCGTGGATTAATTAGATACTCCAATGAATGCTGGACGTTGTGTGCACATGCTTTAAAATATATTTATAGCTACGAATATATCTATAGAAAAGTAATAAAAACTTCACAACATTTTGAAAGCAGCAGGGCAGCTTACATAACCAGTTAAACCACTGTGTAAGTGTTAACGGGTAAAAGGTTGAAGGAGGCTGAATTGTTAACAGAATATCACACATGCGTAGTAATGTGTTACTACAGACAAATACAGTTTTGAGCTATGTAGGTTATATTCTATTGCTTTGTGAGGATTGGTACAAGCACCGAATGCCTCACAGCATTATCTCATCCTTTTGACATTGGTGGTGACGATTTGTGTCGCTAACTAGTCTCACTCTTCGCCGTCTACTCCTTTCACAATTTCAAAGAATCTAAACAGACAATTTAGCGTAAAGAAATGCACATCCTCAAGCCTTGTCAGGACGGGTGAGTGAGTTTATTAGAGCAGAAAAGGAAAATCTCCCCAGGCTGCAAATCCCATCCCCCTTTCTGTCCTCATTGTGATGTCACTTGGGGGCGGAGCTGGTCATTTCAGAGGCCCAGCTCTACTACCGATGTTACACTAAATGACACTTCCACATAGACCTTTTTTTATATTTTCTTACCAACATCATAGCTGTGTGCTTGCTCACAAGCACAGAGATACACACACACACACACACTGCTCTTGTTTGATCATGTCATTACTCATGTCACTGTTTAAAGGGTTTTAACAGCTGATGTTTGGAGCAAATGTGGATTCCCGGTAAAGCCAGTTGGTGAGCTTAGAGCCATAAAGACTTCAGACACGACGACTCCTGCCTGTCCCGTCCTAAGATTTGCTTAGTTTGTTTAGTGGTGACCATAGTTGTAGCCATTTTGTATAAAATGACTTTGACAGTGTCCATTAATTAGTATTATTTCCTTTGTGAAGAGACAACTACAGTCATGCTGTTACTGAGGTTTTTGGTTCACACGTTCCTCTGACGTATACAGTCTAATCTGAGGGAGAATTTAAACTCCTGAAGTAGACACTTGTGTCACATATAGAATAAGTTCCTCTTTATGAAATTGAAGAAGAAGTGAAAGGGTCCAGTGTGCAAGTACAAGGTTTCTATGCATAGTTTATTTCTCGCATAGACTAAACTTGTAGTTCTGCTTGTTAATTAGTTAATCGGAATATAAAGGGTTCTGTAAGAAGTTAAGCTTTGTTTATAGCATCTGTGGCATTCTGTCAGAAAATCATTTAAACTCATCAAAACAAATATTGTTGTAAAAGTCACCAGGTAAACCTGGTTTAGATCCACAAGGTTTGATTTGAAAGATTGGACGTAACTTCCCATAAACTGATTTAGTAAGTGGTTCTACCACACTGTGTTTTGTGACTATACTTTCGAAACAGCCTGTCCTTTAATGTTACATCAGGGTGCAATGCATTTCCATAGACTTTCTTAGTCTATGTTTTATTGTAAACCCTTTTTTTAAATGGGGGATAAGTCAGAATTATTTTCAGTGGTAATCCGCAGTCTGGCACAGATGTTGATACAACATATCGTGCATTGAACCCAGAACATTCCTTTAAGGTTATTGTGCCCCATAGTGTTCGGTCTGTGGTGTAATGTCTCAACTTTAGCCATCTGCCCCATGTGTCAGGTCACTGCTCTGCATGTGAGTGTAAATCATACTGATGCACTGTAATTTGGAGGTATGCAGACATGTGCTTCAGTGATGATGTCATAGACTCGAGCACAGAGGTCCTTGGACCACACTGGACACAGACAGCATGTGAGTCAGTCTCTCTGTCTCTCTCTTTGCCAGACCAGCGCACACTATTTTCTCGATTGCTCTCTGCACCCCCCCCAAACCCCTTCGGCCTGCCAGGCTGCTCACCACGACCCAAGCACGATGTCATGGATCACAGCAGAACACTCATTGGCTTGCACACTGTACACTCAGGAAACGCACTTGCGGTGGCCTGTATCTGATTGCAGAAAGGCTGGGTAAATGAATACTGTTTTGTACCAGTTGAGTAATCATAATGTCATAGTTGCAGGTTAACTGTTCAGTGTTCGTCAGTATTACTATTGCTCAAGGTTAAGGTTAGGGATTTGAGCAAACGCCTAAATCTGAGTTTTAAACTTCTTTACTGCTTGTACATTATAACGATTTTCAGAGTGTTCAGCTTGTTATCTTGCTTGTCTAAATGGTGAACAAAAGTCTGGTACAGTAAAGTATTTTAGCCGGAATGTAAAGATCTTAAAGCCATGCAAATGGCTTTTTTGACATTGGCCAGTAAGTAGTTGTCAAGTGTACCTTAGCAACCACCTTGCAATGCCCCAGCAACAACCTACTGTTGAGCCCCTTAGCAAGAAAACCAAAACCCACCAACTACCCACAACACTTTTGCATGACTTTTAGCATGAACAAACAGCACTCACGTTTTCCATGAGCAATGATAAACTTCATTTCATTACAGTGATTACAGTCTGTATTATACAATTACTGCTTAGAAATTTGTGAGGTAAACTTCTTCTCGAAACGCACGAAAGAAAAAGAAAAACACAGCAAAAGAGTCCCTGTTTCTTCATGTCACTCTGCCATGTTGTTTTCAACCCCACATTCAGCCTTTCCTTCAAGTGCTTTCTGACAAACACGCCTTTCAGACTGGAGTAATTGGGTTGTCCCTCATCCCGGCTCTTCTGGCTTCACGTGGAACGTTTTTCCATTATTACACAAAACCTCAATTGAGCAGAGAACCAACCCCCAAACCCCCCCTCTGCTCTGCCAACCCCCTCTGCCCCTGCCATTCTTGCACTTCCTTTACCCTTCCAAACACCCCCACCCCTGCCTCCCTCTCCTCCTCCAGAAGTAAAGCTGGGCCTCCCCTGCATCTGACGTTCCTCTTAAAGTGCTGTTGAGCTCCACAATCGTGAAGCAAGCCTGCTTGACTCTAAAGATGCCAGACTTGCCAGAGAAGAATGGAAAATATTGCAGTATTAAAACATTCATGCAAAGCATTACTGTAACAGATGTTGTTTTAAGCGTTAGTTGGTTTATTACATGTACAACTGGCACGTGTGAATCATTAAGGAGAATATTATATTTAAAAGGTACAATTATTAGCCACTTCGGTTGTTTGGGTTAGCTTTTCCATTCCATGTCTTTAGTGGAAGCAGAGCACGGAACGTTTTACAGCCACTTTCATAAATGACCCATTCAGTTCCCTCAAACTGCCCTCTGAAGGATCTTGTGTCACTGTCAAGAGCTCTGATACAGGCAGGAACACTGTTCTGAAGCCCTGCATACAGACTTGTTGAGTTTTCATTGTAAGTGGTTTCTGTCTCCTCTGATTTGTGTGCATTTCTCTCAGCGATGTTGCCCGGTTATTCATACAGTGTTGTAATTTGATTTCACTTTACGTAACGCTGACTATTACACTGTTCTCTGGTTTACTCAACTCTGATTGGTCAGTCATGGGATTCTGCAGTCTGCTAAACATTCTAATTGACAGTTGCCCCTGACAACACACAGTGTCACCCGCAGTGTGCTAGTTTATGTCTCCTCATAAAGGTTTCCTCTCGCATGATTTTAATTCAGTATGTACATTTCATCAGTGATTTGCAATGTCAATATTTTATGTATGTTAGCTTAGCAAGTAGCTTTTAAAGCAGGATAATGTGTAGTACCAATCAACCATTCGTTCAACATGTGGTTACAGTAAAACATAGTAAAACATACTGTCATTATCGTAAAAAACTATTCTGGGCTGATATTTTTGCATTAGTTGTAGATTAACCACATGTTAAATGAAAGACGTGTTTTTGTATATTTTCTTGCTATCTTGCTATTACTTTTTTGTTTATGTTATATTGTTTGTTTAGATATGAAAGATGAATTAAAAGGTGAAGTGAATGTTCAAATCACGCCCTCTTTGGAAGAAAGGTTTACTCCGTTTGTGGCCTGTGCCTGCATTCAAGGTCGAATTGTGTTAATTGAGTTTTAATTAAAAAAGTGATTGACAGCTGCTGTCTCATTAGACTTTTCTAGTTTACCAGCAGTGAAAAATTGCTGTGCGTAATCTAGCCTCTCATAATGGCCGTGCTAATCCCTGAGAGCTCTTTCCATTACTCGCTCCAGTGTTAATTTCACAGTTTGCTGACCTCTGAGGCAACCTCATGAAAAGTTAGTAAAGCTTTGGCAAGATTATTCCATGTGCTGTGTGCACACTACAAATGTCTTTTAGTATGGATTCAGTTTGGATTCAGTGCTCTCCGATGCTGTCCACAGTGAACCAGACATTTGACTGACTTGCTAAATGAGTTCATAATCGACAATCTGTTACACTGGTGGACCAATATGTTCTTAGCTGCTGAAGATGTGCACTCTCCATCACTCTTGACTGTTTAAAAGGCTGAAGTGATTACTTTGTGTCAGTATCATTTGGTTTGGAGGTCTAAGGCACCAGAAAGCTAATAATCTGGAGCAAGTTTGGAAGAAATGCCTTTTTGGAGGGCTAATGAAGTTGTAAACCTGTGAAATAGTGTCCCAGCATGGGCCAACGTGACAGCATAAGTCATGTTAATCTTAGTTGTTGTTGTAACCATTGACAACCATCAGCTGCGTTGCATAAGACATCTGTCAGTCGCCTGGTTTCTATTTTCTGTTCCCACTTAGTGGTGAAAATCTAACAGGTCTGAAAACCACATAGCTGTAGTTTAAACATCAAGAATCTTTGAATTTGCTGCCATTTTTGTTGTTTCTTTTAGCATATTTGATGCTTGACTCTAGTTGTCTGGCACTACAGTAAGCTGGTAATAGTAATTATTAGTAGAATTATAATACTAATTAATACTAACAGATTTCAGTCTTAGATGCTGATTGGTCGAACAGTGTTCTAGCTAGTGGTCAACACCAGTTCTCTAGCCCATGCAGCACTTTTAAAGTATTAAATGAAATTAAAACATCAAATGCAGCTGCCCTATATATAGAAAAAAACAGGCTCATTTCAGTTACCTGTAAATCAACTTTTTTGTATCATCATATGCAAATCCTGAATTTACCATTTCTCTGTCACCCACAAGTTTCCCAGAAATGCTGATGGGTATAAAGCAATTCCATTGCCAAAAGATCAGGACATAGACTTTTATTGTAAATTATATTTCCTGCAGAAAGAAGGTGTCTATCTGCAGAACATGAGTCCAGGTGAAAAAATAGCCACAGACTGTTAGCACATACGTTATACAGTGGCCCACAGTTAGATGCAGTTAGAAGGGCCTACAAAGGGCTTGTTCAGTGCTGTGTCCCATCACTGGCCAGTCCAGAGAACAGTCTCACAGTTTGTGACCAGACCAGAGCACTGCTAAACTTTCTCCTGACTTTTTACTGTAAGGATACATATAGACCTGCAGTCTTCCTGGTGTACCCAGACTTTTCTACTAGGTGGGCCTTTCTGTAGATCACATAAGGAGCCTCTTAGTCCATGTGTAATAAATAGGGCTACATTAGTGGAGGTACATCTGTTGGTGTATATTGACAAAGCAAGTAGAGATTGCACGCTACACTACACAAACCAACATACAACACCTGTTCCTGTAGCTCAATTGGTTTGAGCATTGTGTTATCAACACAAAGGTTGTGGGTTCGATTCCTAGGGAACATGCGTACTTTTACAGATGTTTACCTTGAATGCCAAGTAGGTCACTTGTCTGCAAAATGAATTAATGTAAATGTTGATGATGCTGATATTTGTAGGAATGGGTGAACTACTGCTTTTATGATGACTGTGTTATTACATATCCTGGAATATCGTGTTGTGTGATCATGGCTTATGTTCATTGCATCATTTTAACATGTTTTATTGACGTCTGTGTTTCCAGAAGCACTAGCATCCTCAGCAGAGATCATCCTCCTGACAAGAGGCCCAAAAGCGACAAGCTGCCCTCCACCCCTACACACGAATTTGACCCTACAGGTAAATGACCCCAAAAGTAACTCTCTTTCACCTTTTTTCTTTTGGCATTTTATGTTTAACACTCACACTTTCTGTACTCATACAAAACAGTAGTGTTAAGCTGTACTAAAGGGTGTCCTGAGCACTTGTGTGGTGTGGTGTGAACTGAAGCTCACTGTTCTTCTCACATGGTCTCTTCAGATTCTAAAATGGAAACAGTTTCCTCCACACACAGCACAGATGGAGGGCTGTGCCCGTCCACTAACTGCAGTGGAACGGCTTAAAACAGCGGCATGATTCATACTTGCTGACCATAAACGATGCACATGTTCCTGGCCACGATTTTGGCAGCTGAAAGACATTGTCAGTGTGTTTTTCTTTGGCTTTTCGGTCCTGTTTTTTCCTCTCAGCTGCTGTTGAGAAGCAGTGAGGAGAAGCAGTGTTGAGCGTTATTGCTCATTAATGTGACGTTTATGGTGGGAAACAATGTGATAATTGTTAACGATTAAAATACGATTTGCATTGTTTGAACGGGACTGTTTTCATGTTTTATATTAAAACTGGCTGGTGACTG
>JAZGTK010015056.1:0-13414 GCA_036877625.1 Ambastaia sidthimunki
ATTTATTATCGCATTATTTTACAGTTTGATCATTTTATTGTTTAATATTTTAAAACATACTTCTTTTTAAAATAAACTCCTGAAGGAAAGGCTTATTAGAAGTTAAGAGTTATTAAATTCAGTGTTTCAGTTCGTACAATAACATGGTTGCTGTGCTCATTAATTATAATTATTTCACGTTAACACTAGTACAAGAGGACCATTAACCATCTCACCTTTATTTCAAACCTATCATGTTTCACAAGGACACTCATTACAATGAATCTCATTGGGTTGGACAAGCAGACATAGCTTGCCTTCATGGGCAATTAACAGTGTCCCCCTGCCATTTGCTCACAGCAGCATTTACCGTATCCAATACAAGACGTCCCTTGACTATATACGTTACTAAGCAAATGGCTGTTTTGGTTTAAAAAGGTGGGGTAACAAAAGACTAGCTGGTGCCGGTGATGGGGGTGGAGGCAAGAGAGAGGGTGGGGGAGGAAGTTTTAACCACTCCAACCCCCATTAACTTTTCCCCCCTTGAGTGTCTTTTAAATAAGCAATTGAATACCCCAGTGGGTACAGCTGGTCATGTCTTAGTTTTAAAAAGGCAACTGGCCACCTGCATTTGTATGGGGTTTGAAAACAAAGACTTTAGAACTTGTCATAGATATAATATAAAGTGTGAGAAAAAAAGTGACGAAGTTATTGGTTGGTATGTGGAATTATTCAATTATTCTTGAAGTAGGAAATATGTTTCATTGTTTCCATAAGAGTTAAACTAAGCACTGTTTTAAGCACTGCTGTCTAGGAACTGGGTTTACTTAATCATAAATTAGGGACAAATTTGTACCCAAGAGTGAGCAAAACCTGACAAATCTAAGCAAGACCTCCTTTTGAGGACATCCACATTTGTAAGAACACTGTAAAACTATAGCAAACAAGTTTTTTAAATCGTAAAGATTTCTGTTGGGATTAGGGTTAGAGTGTATAAGTGTTACACTTGTATAGAGTGTTAGTTGTGTATAAAAACAAAATAAGTCTATGGATTGACCCCGTTTAGACAGATAAGTAAATATACAGATAGATAACGTAAACGTCACAAAGGCGCGTGCGTGCATGTGTGTGTGCGTGTGTAATACCCATGATCACCAATAGGCGGGAGAAAAGGACGGAGGAAAGTCAAACGAGTCAAATCTTGCGTTTTTGTACAAACCGTGTGTGGATCTGTTTGTATGAGATGAGCTTCACTTTCTGCTGTCAGATTATACAGTCTGTGCACCGAAAAATAAGAGACTTTTAACGGGATATTCATCGATTCGGTTTCATTCCTGCGACTTTGGTAAGAGAACAATTATTAAATATGATTAATCTTATATGATGAACAATTTGCTAAAAAGAAATAACAGTTGCCATTCTGTTCATTTCATATACACGATTATCTGTTAACTTTATTTAAAAATAACATTACTGCATATTTTTAAAATCATTTCTTACTCATTTTCACTTCCTCTCTGATGGAATCGCCTGAAAATCTTAAAACTCAGACTTTTGTATGGCAGACATGTGACTGTTTGAGCTGTTTGTCAGGTCAGGCCGCATGTTTTTTATTTTATTTTTAGGGGGGTCACTGAATTTCAGGAGCCAAAATTTAGACACGTATTAACATGTAGTGTTTGATAGATTGGCGTCATGCTCGTCACATAACCAGCAGCGGTGCTGAAGTCTTACACACACACACACACACACACACAAGCTGTCTGCTTGCGTACTGAGACACACTTCAGTGAAGGCTGGTAGACAGCTGCCATCCGGTCTAGACTGAGCAGCTCCTCTCTTATCAAGATCAAAGCACATGCTTACACGCTGAAAACTGGGACACGTGGGAGACTGAGATGGTAGGAAATAATAATGAAGCAGCTGATATGAACATTTAAAAGGAAATATGATTTTTAACATGTTCCATGAGGAATGTCAGCCAGTTGAAACGGGTATTTAATAGCACATAAGTCACATTTTCTCAGTAATACAAAAATGTTCCCTGCTTGGTTTACTGACCTTCTCACACACACTTTCACTTACTGTAAAACAAAACATTCAGCCTCCACAAACCTGACCCTGACATATAAGCCTGAAATAGACACCTACTTAGTCTTGACCTCAGCCAGTATTTCACCCAGAAAACACACGCATATAGATTTTGTACACATTTGCACTGCTCTTAAAAGTCTAGTGGGAAAATCTCTATTGGATGTAGCTGTGAAGTGTGTCTGTGTTAAAAGGTTACAGGAAGGGCTAAAAGTTTCTCCTTTAGAAAGTGGTGTTAAATCAGCATTCAGATTTAGCACACCTGATAGAAAAACTTTTTTGGTTCTAGGATGGCTCCTTTAAAAAAACAAATAATGGTTAGGAAAAATGGTCTTTAAATGGCCATTAGTTTAGATTTAAAAGTTTAGATATTAGGTGTTACAGTCAAAGTGTACTGGACCACATATTATACATTTGTTCGGGAAAGGAACTTGAAATGTAGTTTCTTATGATTAGACTTATTTGAGGAAGCTCATCAGATGTAAAATGGGTCTTTAGATTATATAAGTACTGACAGTATTTTTCCAGTTTCCATACATTTAAAGTCTGTTTTGGCCTCTGATGAGTGTCAAATTTGTGGGACTATGAAACAGAAACTGGGTATCACTCACAAAATAAAAGTTAAGTTTATTGTTGAACAACAAACTTCACACATACAACAAACAGGCCAGGGTAAAACAAGTAATGTAGACAAAACAAAATAAAAAGAAACCGAAACTCCTTTTCTTTGGCCTAGCCCTCCCATACAAAAACTAGTTTATGGTACAACTAGTTATGGTACAACTAAAGTTCATACATAAAATTTACTGGAATGCTCCAAGTTCAATGGCTGTTGATTTTATACATGTTGTCTTATGTTGAAATATTGAGACATGGTCAAACAAGTAAAATTTCATAAAGAAGCACCGTTTTGGTCACAGGAGATCATGATAAAGTGGCCGATCTCTTCACAATATGTACAAAAATATAAAATGTAAATAAAAATACAAACAAATCCTTGTCTTGTGTATTTCATTGCAAATGTTGGAGATCTGGGTAATTGTCGGTCCTCTAGAAAATTTTGAATTTGGGTCAGGTGGTTGACATGGGTGACAAACTTGAAAATGACCATGTTTTATGTTTTTGAGTCCTTTATGCCACTGTCTTAAACAGTTGTGTAAAAGCAGAGGCATCTACACCTGCTCAGCAGCATGAAACACTCCTTTAATCATCATCATCATCATCTGTCTTCTGCTTCTTGGGGTCGACGTCATCCTAAACAGAAATACAGTTTTATTAATATGCCTTTAAAAAAAACAGCACTTGGTTTTACTATCCATTCATGATCGTACCTCATCATCCTCTTCATCATCTTCTGCAGCTCGTTTTGTTCCTCCACCCAGCTCATCATCATCTTCATCCTCGTCCTCATCCTCATCACCTGCAAGAGTAGATCATTAGCCATGGGGTCCAAATGTTTCCCAACACCTTTGTTTTGACAAATTTAAAACATTATGTAAACATTGACGTTGCACCAACCATCTTCCTCTTCGTCTTCCTCATCTACTTCATCTTCCTCGTCATCAATTTCTGGCTCCCCATTCTCTTCATTCTCCTGTTCATAACGTTTTGATTAAGACAGTCATTACACGAAAACAGTAAAATAGTTTAGTAGTTGAGAACATTAGCCAGCCATTTATTTACCTTTCCATTAGTTGTTTCTTTACCGTTTTCCTTCTCCTCAAGAAGCTTCTTCTCCTTCAGGTCCTATAAAAAAAAATTATAGATTTTACACAAAATATTTTGCTTAATAAGCAATAACAGATGAACGTGCCGAAACGCTTAACGTCGTCAGATTGAAGCCATCTGTGGCCATTAGGCAGAGTCAATGAAGATTACGATTGACGTGAGCAAAACGCCCCCTATGCGCACACTTTTAAATTGCACCTTTAATGACGCCCTCTGACATTGACGCCCCATTGGCTGCAGCAAAGATTTTTTGCTGTCCATCAACGACCCTTGGTCCCGCCTCTAACAGAGTTAGCCTCGTTTGTAATCTGACACTTGAGTGCAATTCAGCTACTGTGAGAATTACATATTCTATATTGTATAAGGAACAGTATTTATGCGTTTACGCACACGTTCGTACGGCAGCTCTCGAAAAGCAGTTGAGATACTAAACGGGATGGAAAATTCCGAACCATATTACAGTGGGTCAGTAAACTGATGCCGAACTATAATAAAGAACAAAGGAAGCGCATGCATTGCTTTCACCATCCATACATTTATCCAGAACACGACAGAGTTCGGCTCGCAGACACCGCCGTCAGGTTAACCTGGATTTAGGTCGCGCAGTCGCAGAAAAGACAATAAACTGGAGCCAAAAAACTACCGAAACTGTGATAAATGGTAGAATGCCATGTGCTCTTTGAATTTACATCAGCGCCTTTTTATTTCATCCAAAGTCATACCCAATGTAGGTAAACGAATGTTTCTGTTATAAATATTTTCATTAATTCGTTTATATAATCTTTAGCCCTTAAGCCGTTTATCAACTACATCAGCTAGGACCGCCCCCATACATTTTCACCGACGTCTGTCTTCCAACTGGTAAACCAACAAGCCCACGTTGCCGTCATATGTAGAAAAAATATACTAGTCGTAAACGTTTCCCTGACATAATGTGATCGAAATTGATCGTTCGATGGCGGTGTGTGCACACTGTATGCCTTGGCTAATTTAATGGACGTTATAGTACAAGACTGTACCACTGTCTTAATATACTACGTCAAACAATGTCGATATCAAATATACAATTTCATCATTGTTGAGTAATTTAAATTATCCCAATACTACAAAAATGTGCAATTTGCAATCTGATGTGCTGCGGCGTCAATCGGAGTTCCGCGTATCGGCTACATCAGAATCACCAGTTTTCGGACACGGATGTAGTTAAAAGCCGACTAGCGTTTACGCGAAATAATCCGTAAACCGATGTGCCTCTCAGATCCCGTCAGATGTTGTTATATTCATTGTGGCGTTTTCTATCAGTTAAAACTCCAAACCACGGAGACAAACCGGCAAACTTTCAGCCTCGAAGCCACCGACCGCTCAACCGTTTCCCAACGCCGCGGCGATGTCCGTTACTAACACGCTAACGGGCAATGAATGAGTAGACCTGCAGCAAACGATAGTTCAAAACGCTTGTGAAGTTGTTATAAAGCGGACGTAAATATTAGTTACGAAGAACGAGTAAAATTGTGTATGTGTTAATACGATGAAGAGCTGTAAAACGTACTGCAAAATATGTGTACGCTTAGGCAACCTGAGAAAAATTATTACGGTACAGCAGTTAACGTCCTCAGCGCACTTCGCTGCTGTTCAAATGGGAACCGACACGCTTGTATAAACAAAGAACCAGCGCGCTTAGACTGTTACATTCCGGACAATGAGAAACTGCGTTTGAATTCAGCACGCGGTATACAGCTGACTACAATGTATCAATTTAAATCCCTCGTTACTGTCTGTACGTCTAAAGCGATGTATCTGTTAATAAATGATCGTATACTTTCTTTTTAATCGTCATAATTCAACAACGATTCTTTCCGGCTAAACTACGGCCAAAAATAGCTCACGTTGTCGCTTTATATCTGAAGTAGGAGACGAATGAAACTGAGAAAATGTTTTGAATGAGATTTGGTTTAATTGGAGGTATCCTCCTTACCTTTGCGGAGATCTCCGTCGCGGAATCAACCTTTGTATCTGCCATAGTTTATATTGTGTAGCGGTGAAATAAGGGAACGGAGAAAAATGCAAAAATAATCCTCCTGTTTCCTCCAACAATTTCTATTGTAATGAAGCTTTCTTATGCCGACGGCATGTGATGAAGGAGGCTTTAATATAGATTTGTGGGCGGTGTTTTAGAGGCAGTCGTCTCTATTTGATTGGCCAGCAGACTCAGAGGAGGTGTGGCTATAGGGTATTAGAGTGGAACAATGGAAAGTATTTCTAAACGTACAAGGACACACCTCCAACCGATATTTCAACAGAGCCGACAAAGACACACCCCCAACCTCCGCTTTCCTTGCAATGGACATATCAGTACAACGTTATTCCACATTTCCTTAACAAATACTTTGATACGGCGTTCCAGCTCTTACATGTAAAGACGTGCCACAGTTTGCCGTCCATTAAATTAATCTGTTAAGAGAAATCGTAACAAATTTCGTTTGTCCACGAACAACTTAGACTTACTGATGTCCGAATTGCCCCAGACACGGTACGCACACGATTTATTTGGAGTCAACACGCACACATGAATTGTAAAGCACGTACGGGGATAGGGCGGTATTTGGGAAATTGTGTTTTTATGCCAGATGCAGCCCCTCCCCTTTCCGCGAATTTCGCACTAAACTTAGCACTGCGAGTAAACGCAAAACAGCTCTTTTCGCCGCCTTTTCTTTACTCCGACAAACTAGAGTGAGAAAACACACGCAGACGAAATAAAACCTTTGTCAGGCATCCCGTTTGAGTTGCATAACCGCAACAAGAAAGCCACGCTTGGTTGTTAGTTCGATTTTTATTACCAAGAAAACTAACCACGCAATGCAAGCAAAGAAGATCTAACCACCGGAGCTTTATATCAGATATGCATTTTCACTTATAAAATTAGACTGTTAATTTAACATTTAGAAATTATGTTTTGCGAAAATAAAAGCACACGTTATGGTTTTGTGGTTCGGAATGAGTTAGCATTTAAACAAAGCAGAAGCCATAACCTCGCCAGAGAACATAAAGGGGAGGGGAATTTTGGATTCTTCATCATAACCTACATTCAAATTCTACTTTGATGACGACGCTTCTGGCAGTCACGAGCATCTGATTGGGTGTTTTGACGGTTGGAACCCACAGTTGACGCTTTGCGTTAAGCTATTGGATGACAGAGGTGTCAGTCAACGGAATGACCCACAGTTTGTGACAAAACCTGGAAAACGGAATAGAAAAAATCCCTGGGTTGGATGGTGGGGTATAAACATAAAATAGTTTAAAAGGTAACAGTTAATGGGTTAAGAGTCAAGTGTAAATAAAAATATGTAAAAATAAGTAAATAAAATTATGACCAATATGGAGGTCTATAAATTCGTTACAACAGAACACTGCACAACCTGAGTAACCTAATGAAGATGTATATGTGTTGAAAAAGATGTATCTTTAAAATATGGACTACCATGTTTTGGACTACCAAACATTTAGTTAACAAAAATAGGAAAATCTCTAGGCTTTAACAATGTGCCAACAGAATACTAGTTTGTCAACTGACGTTCAAGCTTTTTACCTACCAAAATAATTATTAATCCAGTGTTGGGTTTATTGATTTCAGCAATGATGTATCTGTCATTTTAGTTGATTTTATCTAATTACACTAAGTTCTTCACTATTTTACCTTTCAATCAAGTACTGCACGGCATTAAGATTATTAGACAGTTACAGACAGAACCTGAACCTTCATCTGTCACACCTATAATGCTACACCTTAGTTCTTCTATCATCCCTGTCTAGAGCACCTGGGCACGGCAAAGCAGCCCAGTCACATGCACATTAGGCCACATTTCCTGCTGCTCCTGCCGATCTCCCCTAAGGCAGAGTATATATTGCCGTACAGGGTAAAAGACACAGAAACACTTCCTCATGAGTAGGCAGTAAAGACTGTGCATGTGTGGACCTGTCAGAAAGCGTGGAAGAAGAAAGAACTGCTGTGAAAGAAGCAACTCAAATGCACGCTTCTCACTCTCTGAGGTTCAGACAGGTGTAGTCTTCTGGAAAGGGAAAATAATTGCTTGCGCAAGGCATCCAGAGTCAAGCCTCTAGCTAGGCAGAGTCTTACATCCAGTGTTGTCTGGCTTAGTAATGCAACCCTATCACTGTGCATTCCTCAGCCCTGAGTTTCTTCATGGTCCTAATCAAATATGGTTATTTATTGCCATCTGGGTGTTTTTTCCTGGTAAAAAAGTGTTACTCAGAGACAAAACTAGTTCCCTCTAGTGGGAACTACATATTATAGCAGCTCTTGATATGTTCTCATCCTTAGGATGATAGCAATATTATTATTTTTATTATGACTGATTTATTGTCTTTTTTCATCTAAAAGAACAAGCTGTTGAGTTGATGTATTTGAAGGTAATTTCATATTTGTTTTCCTGTAAAGAGAGACAATCTGCAGGAATGTTTTTCCAAATGTTATTTCCGCAAGGAGAAAATGCTCATTTGAAAGTAATAACACTGGCTTGGTGTATTTTAAGCATAATGAGAGCAAGACAGGGAGCAGATTCTAGTGATCCCCAGCAGACAATTACAGATACAGTAATTATTTTCTTACAGACTCACAATACTTCCTTAGAGAGGATATAAAAACACTTGTAAACATTTTCACTTGTATACAGTCTCAGATGACAGCTGTAATTTTGAGTATTTTAAGTAGTAATGTCCCAAAATTATTACAGACAGATGTAACACAGAGAACAATACGGTATTCCAAATACTCTTAATGTTTAATAAGGTGAAACCCTTAGGGCTTATTTGATTTCAAAACCTGTGGGGTTTGGTGTTTTGGTATTACAGCTTGTTTTGAACATATCAGTGTGACTGATCAAATGATCACTTTCTAACAAATGTGAAGTCTTACGAATTGGCACATGTAACCTCAGACGAATGAAACAAATAAAAATAAATTGTACACATCCAATGAGATTTTGGAATGCAATGCCTCGCACCAAACGAGGTGAAACCCAATTCTTCTCGTCCTCCCCACAAGTGTTAAGTCATAAATTAGGCATGATGCCCTTGGTGAAATGATCGATAACAAGAGAAGGGTAAGAGGAGAGATAGGATGTGATATCAATGTACACAGATCTTCACAGAATGCATGGCAGTTTTAATATAAATAAAGATTTTAGAAGAATGAGTGGTCAGGCTAAAAACTCATAACAACGTCACTAATAACACTGATAAGTTCACTCGGCTGATGTAAATGGGCCACATCTCAAAATGTTTGGATGGGCATCAGTGTATACCGTCTCCATTTATGTAATCCAAACTAGGAGCGATTCTTTAATTTGAAATACTGGTGCATTCAGATAGAAGCAGAGTTATTTTCATAATAATGTCAGGATTAATATGAGGATAAATTAGTTCATGCCAGGATTAATACGAGCAAATATATTACAGACAGCACCCTCTACTGCTACATGTCCATACCACATTGCAGGTTTGTGTCCATGCCATCACCAAGGGCTAATGATTTACATTCAAGACACACCCATACACATCAAAGTTATTAAATTACTGGGTAAATAGAAATATCTATTTATTAGATTTCTCATGATGGTTACGTTTTCAGTTAGGGAAACAAGAAACGACAATATCATACACAAAAGATTCTGGAAGTTTTCCCACCTCTTCTTTGTATTTTTGACACTAAAATTAACTTGACAATGTTTTGTGGAAATGATGGTGATGTAATACTAGTAATCGATCTGTCTCAAATTTTAGGACTTCAGGCAGAATTATTTGTACTTTTGTGCCAATTCAATGCATTTGAGCTCTGTGTTCACCTCAATAATCTAGTAACACAGATATCTTCTAAACTTACACTGTTCTATTTCTCCATTCATCCACATTTCATATATAAGGCGTACCATCTACTATAACTACACTGCAGATTTAAATGATGTTTTATTATATATTAACTACTTGTCCACTAAGGCATAATAAAGTGTGGTGAAAGTATAAGTATGCCAAAAATATGAAGAATATTTTGCGAACATGCAGCAAATTATATCTATAATTTATGGGGGGAAAATTCAAACATTAGCTTCCATTGTGTAGCAATTTCCCTTTTAAGCTCAAATTACCTTATCATAAGGGCTTTATGTATTTCAGAGCATAATGTATTGAGTAATCCTTCATAGAGTACACTTATGATAGAGTATAAATATTACAGTATGTAGCATCAAGTGCCTAAAGCTAAAAGTTTTTACATAGCAGATCAGTGAAGCATTAACCCACATGTTCAAAGTGCTATAAACATGTTTTTATTGTACAGGAATTATGAGCAACATAAAAAAAACAGATACAGCAATATATTTCATTAACATGAGAATTTTCTAGACTCAAAGTGGAGCCAAAAGGATCAAATTTATGAATGCCCTGAGTACATGAAAATTCATTGACCTAATCAATATTTAAAGGTTGCAGAAACCTTCAAAGGGATGGGCCAAGTCTTTTCCTCTCTTGCCTAAATAGTTGAACAAGAAATTAAATTTATTATAAACACAAGCTGTAAAAACGATATTTTCCCAAGGCAACTGTAGCCTATTTATCCAAACTTTTGCTGAACAATTTACTTTCTCTCTAACCCCCTGCAAAGACCTCCAGAACCCCCCTCTCCCCCATTTATCTTCCCCCAACCCCCAATTTACTCACAGCACTTCTAAAAACTTCCCTCCTTTGTTCACCCATCACATCTTGACTAATAAAGTCAAATTAAAACAGAATTTAGCCACTGCAGTCAGAGATGCAGCCAAGCACGTCGGAAATGGTTTAGCTGGATTCTTATGCACTATGAATAATGTGTAACCATTACACAACAAACTGTATTAAAATATAAAACATTTCCCTCTGATGGACAAGTTTCCTTTCATTCTCATGATATTAGAAAAGTCCTGTCCTCAGCTGCAACACACATTGTGTGATTAAACTATAGGAATGTCTCCGGCATAAGGACTGCATTGTGCATCTTTTATTAACTTTAATAAGAAGCATTCACAGTCCCATCGGCAACAAAAATAATAGTGAGAGACAGTGATTGGGCGCTGAGGAGAAGAACTGGGCCTATTGTATTCAGGTCTTAAGAGTAGAGAGTACCATTGTGGCTCTGTATCTTCTAGTTTGTCCACAAACCAGAGTGAGGAAACTAAGTGTTTCTTAAACTAACCCACAATAACAAATTAAGAGACAGATTCTGCCCTCCCACCATATTATCTTAATAATCCATTGGTTAGGCAATTATTATGAGGAGTGGAAAAGCTTGTCAGAAAGGTTTGTGGCCACCACTGTCTTATAGTAATTCATGGCCTATAAGATCAAAAACTGTTTTACAAAAACAGTTTTATAAAGATTGTAAGAGCATGTGAAATGCATAAAGCATGGGATCAAAGGTAGTACTTTAGTTAATATTATTCTAGCATGTATACTGACACATTGTCATAGTAACTGAGGTCAAGGAATAGAAGCAGGGAACTTTCCCATGGACCCCAGGACTGTATTCTTTCCTTTCTGATTAAAAATTAATATTATCTCAGCTTGAGTAGCAATGTCATGTGTCTCCCCACACTTCTCCCCAGAGGACAAAGGAAACAACTTTACAATTTTAAATTAAATGTTGCCTATAGGTGCTGTTAGTCAGGTTTTATGTTTATACATGCTGAAACACATGAAAACAAACTAACTTTTACACTACAACAACCCAAAGAGGCATACCATGATCAGCTGACAACTAGACCAGGTTTGGAAGTCATTCAGATTGGCAGAACCTGGACTTTGATCTTAGCAGTTCATTCACTGTCTTTATATGCACTCTTGGATCACCGCTGAAATTCTGGTATTTCTTGATAGCTTCTGTAATTTAATTTTATTTAAATAAACATTTTTGATTCAGTCTCTTTCTTACTACGATTAAACTCAAGAGAAACGCTGAAGAAAGAGTAGTAAATCAAACTAGTATTCCCTCCTACCAAATTACACACATGAATGAGTCTGAGCCCATGAAACAAGCTGCAACACGAAGAGTTACAATGACGTAAAAAGAAACATTTTTTATACTGTGATCTAATGCGAGCGAAACATGCCGCTCATCTCAATATTCTAGCCCCCTCTTGTGGCAAAGCAACAAGAAACATAAAAGAAGTAGCCAAACGTTTCGCTTGTATATTGAACTGAAACTGGCCGTAAAAAACAAATAACATCACATGGAAATTCAAGGGGAATAGTTACTTTAGAATATTTGAACATTGTCAGGAAAGATATTAAAGGGGTTAAGGTGTTAAAAGGAGATGGAAAAGAAAGTTACCTATTTTTAATCGGCTGTTTAGTAATATGCTTTACTATTATATGTAATATACCTATTATTTACTAAGAGATTTTTAGCATGCAAGAACTGTAACGACCTTAATTACCCTCAGAAGTGACACACTGGAATGAACTGTTAGACTGTGTGTTATTTTGATACGGGATTTGTTTAATCTTCCCAAGAATTTAAGATAGATATAGCTAAAGAATCAATTCTCATTCTCATTACTCTAATTAAAACATTGTGTTATCCTTAGGAACAAGTACGAATACGTTGTCCTGGAAATAAAAACAATATAGCAAATTAGGCCATCAATAAATCTCCTGAATTGTTTATTATAATAAAGATTATAAGTTTAATTAAAAATGAACGCTGGATTCCGTGAAATTGCTTACTTTATATGCGTTTATTACTCATTTGTGCCTTTCAAGTTTAGTCTATATATTTATATCTGAAACGACATTCAGTCTGTCCTTTGTAGCATAGAACTGTTAAGATATTGTGAAAGGCAGTTTAGTACCATCTAGCGTAACGTCTGTGACATTACACGAAAAGGACGCTTAAAAATTACAGTCCATTAATTTTTCATGATAGTTGTAAGGGTAGCAATCAACTGATGTAGGAATGAATAAATAAATAAAGCTGCAAGTGGGATCATCTCTACAAGCAGCCTAATCAGTTCCACATTATGCATGTAGGGTAACAGAGAATTCTAAGCAGCATGGCTAGTGGATTAATGAAGACTATCAAATCTATCAATACCAGATCACACGCAAACTGAAAATGTTATAAAGAAAATGAAAGATTAAAAGCAGCCAATAAAAACTAAGCACTAATTGCATTAAAGATAAGCAAACGGGGCCAAATCAAGTTTTGTACCATGGTCAGAAATCTTCTGAATATTCATTCTGTTCTTTGCACTTTACACAAAAGCCAAGACCATTAAAACAATTACCTTAGAATGTGGTCTGGCTGTATAGCTTTCCATTTAAATACAGCCATGTGAAATGCTAAACGTGAGTACAGAGACGACCCTTTCCTTTTCCTTGCTTTTGTAATGCATTAGGGTTAGGCGCAATGCAGTCTTTAACAACTTGATTGTAAAATGATTGTGGTCCCACCCAAACTTTATTGAAAATGTGCTTGAAAAGATACTGCATATATGCAGAATTTAAGAAAATCAGTAACAAGAATAGCTTAAATGTGTTTATTTAAGCTATTTCTATAAATGACGAAAGG
>JAZGTK010015057.1:0-13412 GCA_036877625.1 Ambastaia sidthimunki
ACATTTCTCAGACTTTGTATAGGACCATCTTATTACGGATATTATCACACTCTCTCTCCCCCCCTTCTTCGCAGCTGTCTGGGGTATTAGGAGTTTAGAAAAATCCTCTCTAAAGTGTTGAGCACTGGCACTCAGTCACAGCCATTTTAAGAGAATCTCTCTCCCTGCACACCACCGGCACTTAGCAAAGCTTTCAAATCAATTCATCCTCTCTGTTTACCAGCAATCAAAATGGAGCAGGACCTGCCTTCCTGTCACACAACCCTACAGTCTTCCTGCAATTTCAGCCTCTCTGTGCGAGATACAGTTTTAATGCTGTTCAACGCTTGAATCTCCATCCCAGATTCCGCATGCTCTGATCCACTGCGTTGAATTTACAACCACCCCATAACTGGCCTTTAAAATCTGCCAGTGTTACATGCTGATGGATTGCGCATTGTTTTATGTGGGTGTCTCCACTGATTTCTGAAACATATGGTAAGTGATGGCTGCCGGTTCCAAACAGCCTTTTGGTTCTGATAACATTCAGTTCTTTACTTAAAAAAACAAAATTTTAAAACTGCCACTCTTTCTAAATCCGTTGGGTCCGTACTGAGCGTGGAATGAAACCATTCCTGTGTCTAATGCCCCATACGGGGACATTCTAGCACGTTGTTCAAACGGTCCCATTCCGAGCACACAGCAGCATGGTTTCAGAAAAGCAGCTTTGTCCTGCTGTTTAACCAGCTATAAGAGTTCTAATCCCTCCACTTTAGGTTCTGCAGAGTTCCATCTGGGTTGAGGTCAACTCCGTTTTTTTGCTGATTATTTTCCAATGAAAGTGGAAAGTTTGTGGATTAGATCTCAACAGGGGTTGATTCACTGTGTATCAACACACATTGTAGGTCAGTTCTGCTACAGCACACAAAACATTAACTTAATAAATGAGTTGGACCGCTGTGTTAATCTCTAGCCAGAACTTTCCTTTACTTGTTCATAACAGTTAAGAGTGAGATCAGGAGATGTTACAGGCTGTATCTGAATTTTCATGAAAACAACAGATTTTTGTTTCTATAGGAAAGCAAAATCACCAACGATTTATCTTTAATATCTCAATTTTTGCTTCTAGATGGCAATTAGATTAAATGCAGAGCAAATGGAGAGTTTTAGATCTCCTTTATCCCCAGAAAGACTCCAGTGATCATGTGACTCCTCTAGAGTTCCAGAAAAGATCTCAATGTCTAAAACTGTACTCAGATTTGCTAAGACACTGAAGTCTGCTATCAAAATTCTTAGCAAATGATTAAGTTATCTGAGCTATATTATATTATATACACATAGCATTTCTATATTTCCTAAGCAATTTTGGGAGAAACATGCGAGACAATATTTATGCATAAAAACACAACCAGGAACTTTACCAAGTCTCCTGAGGTATAAAAGAGGAAGTTCTGAGCAATACAAATTTCCTCTGGGTTTCCTTTGCAGTAGTGCCATTTAAGCTAGTGTATGTAGTCGATACTGACACAGCTTGACATCCTGGCACTGCATGTCTCTGGGCAGAGAGTGTGTGTGTGTGTATGTGTGCTGTCAGACTGTATTCGGCTGAATCAGGAGGTCAAGCGGAGGCTGGATTAGAAGGGTGAGAGACTATAGCAGGCAAAACTCGTCCTTGCTGGTGCTGATAACCTCCGACAGCCACTGTTCTGGGTCAGGAAAAGAGTCGGGAGGGAGATGAGGGGCACAACGTAGAGAAAGAACAAAAAAAAAACAGCCGACCTTCCTGTGGATGAGGATTAAAGTGTGTTTCCTGTGGACGTCCCTCTTTGCTCGTTTCCCAGGGTCCCTCTGACACCAGCACCGCAGTGTACGCTGAGCCTCCACTTTGGGGGGCGGGACTATATTTAGCTCCCCAGGGTCACACGACAGCTTGGAGAACCAGTGTATCTCATTCATGTCTGTCATGAACCAGTCTGATGGGCCCTCATGCGATTAACACTAACTGGAATGCACGTCGTGGGGCCTGTCTACACGGGTCATGTACACACACACACACACACACAGTCACAGTGTCTCTGCAAGACTTAGAGTTTCAGACGACAGTAATTAAAAATGCTTCACTAAATTGCAAGGTTATTATTTTTATAGATTTAACAACACAAACACATTAAAATGTTCCTGTAACTCTGTAAAGCAAAGTTGTGGGTTCCATTTCCAAGGAAACACATATTCTGATCAAATATATAGTTTAAATGCACTGTAAGTTGCTTTGGATAAGAGTGTCTGCCAAATGCATAAATTTAATCTTACCATTGACCACCTGGAATCAACTGGTCTTGTTTGTGTCGGTTTTATGTCTCCTAAGCAATTTTGTTGATATTCAGAAGAAATAACGGAAAACTCCCTTAGGTCTGACTTATAAAAGATCAACAGTTGCTTCATTTTTTTGGTGGTTTTATGGGATATGTGAATCCCCGTTTGAGAGTCTCTGTATATGTGTGTATATGTATATAAAATACATTTTTTATTTTTTTTCCCCTTCTTTTCTCTCTGTCTGTCAGACTCATACTCAGCTGCAGGCAGTGAGGGCAGTATCTCCACCTCCGTGGCCTCTTTGCCACCACAGACTTCGGGCAGTTCGGCCCCAAACTCCCCTGGCTCCCGACGCTCTGTCAGCACCCTGAAGAAGTGGTTGACCAATCCGGTGCGTAAGCTCAGCGCTGGGGCAGCTGGAGCAGCCAAAGGGGAGCGTCTGGTCCGCAGACTGGAGGGCAAAGCCCCCCCTCCACCCGCCAGGAGCAGCCAAGACCTCTGCAATCCACAGACAACAGATGAGCAGTTTACCATTCTGCCAGTCACAGACAAAGAACTGGTGAGAAAAATGGTTTAATGTGTATTTTGATAGTAAACCCAAAATATGTATTTGGTATCATAAAGGTATATTTCATCCAAAAATTAAAACTTTTCCATCATTTATTCACCCTCATGTCATTCCATTTCTGAGGAACACAATTTTGATATATTGAGATAACAAGATATTTTGAGATATCTTGGTAACCAATCAACAGTGGCACACTTTGACTTTCATTATGTGGACACAGAACCACTGAATCATTTCTCAAAATATCTTCTTTTGTGTTCCACAGAAGATAAAACATATAACTTTGCGAAGAGATAAAGCAAATGAATGGAAAAATAAAAATTTTTGGGTGAACTATCTCTTGAAGCCACCTAGAAGTACATATATGTGGTACTGCGTTAGATTTCAAAATATAAAACCAGTGTTTTGAGGGACAGGTAGATTTGAACATTTTGTTATTGCCAAATTTACATGTCTGTAATGTGATGAACTACACCTGTGGTTAAAAAGAAATTTCCCTGAGACCATTTGGTTGAATGTAACTGTCAAAACAACAGTGTTTTGGTCCTTAGAAAAAATGTAGCATCATTTATTTTGTATTATCCCTCTATTTACACCAAATTGAGCATTTGGTTAGCATGTTTACATAGCAATATTGTTTGTTTCTACAAACATTATATCAACAAACCTGTCGCTCACAGAAAACATCAGGTTTCACAGACTGCAGGTGTCTCCCGCTCGCCCCGTTTTTCATAACACTGTGTGAATTGCACCACACCGCGCGGCCAACTGCTCGCTAGAGCCTGTGATTCGCCTCTGTCCAAATGAACTGTGTGCCGGCCGTCTGTTGTGACCTTTAATCACAGTGACCCTCTAACACACCCACTCGTCACAGTGGCACAGAGAGAGGAATTATGGGTCAGCTTTATTTTAACCTCAGCATTGATGCTTGTAAAGACCATGAGTGTAAGAGCTGCAGTTCCTTCCCAGCTAACAATTTTAGGTTGTAAGAACATTTCTGTAATGTTTCCATTAAGTAACAAAAACATTAAAAATGTTATTTTAAAATGTTTTAGGAATGTTCAAAGCATCCAGTGTTTTAGACGTCGTGATAATGTTATTTGTTTTAAGAATGTTATTCAAACATTTTTAATTCTGTAACATTTATAAAAAGTTTCACTAACAGCTTAAGAATAAAGTTTTTGATATTTAATATGATTTTTGAGAGAACCTTTAGAGAACTTTTGCCAGCGTTCTCAGAATGTGTGCTGTTAGCTGGGTGGCTGTTTTAAAGCTCTTTAAAGCTGTTTTAAAGTTGTGTGTAATGTGTGTGCAGGAGTGGAGAGATGGCTTCCCTCCCCCCGGCAACTATGATCCAGGTATCTTACAGTCTCATAGCTACGAATCAGACTCTCCACAGGGATTCACCACACAAGGACAAACACAGGTCAGTTGGGAATCAGAGCTTGCCCAGGACTGCGTGGAAAATGTTAGAAGTTCAATTAAAATATTATAAGGAATTTAAGAATTAAGTGTTTGTTTCGTCCCTATTTAATGTGTGTGTGTGTGTGTGTGTGTGTGTGCGTGCAGCCAGAGCACATAAACTAATACACATCTAGTAACTAATGACACATACACACATATATAAAGCGAGTACAGCTGGAAGAGAGCGGACGCAAATTGAAATGTTGCTTGCAGGCAGTTTTGTACACAAAGCACCCAATCCCACAGCAGATGTGTGATTTATCATCTGTTTCATCACAAAACCACTAATGAAGGGTAATTATGAGCAAAGGTGCAACTTTAAAGTAGAACAACAAGAAAAGGAGATTGAAATCTTGAGGAGCGTGATTATAATTAGAAATGAATTTCTCTCTGTGGAAACGTTTAGTACAGAAACAACACAATGAACAAGAACTCGTTGGATAAGTTATCACAGAGCCAGTCTGCATTACTGCAGTATCAGAAATGATATCAGTATATATTAAAAAAAAGCTAAAATTTTTCCTATAATAGCTAAAATTTTAGCTATTAAGATTTTCCCTAAATAAATTTGCAACATTTCCCAAAATAAAAGACACACAGATACTGAATAAATTAGGATTCCTGTGCTGTGCATACAAGGTTCCTTTACTTGACTAGTTCATATTTCATCACAACTTCCTGTCTCTCTCTCTCCGTGGAGAGGTTGAGCTGTAGTTTATATCACAGTGCAATCTGGACATGTCTCTCTCTCTCTCTCTCTCTCTGATTCAGTACACTGACACGCTGCTTTGTACCTGACACAGAGAGATTTTGCTGCAGGGATTGAATGTGAGTTTATTATTTGTTGGCTAATGGAAAATTCCTGAATGAATATGTAAGCACTCCTCCGATTCAGCCTGTGTCACGGACGGAGGAACGCAGCACATGTTTATCAAACTGACTGTTTTGTTTTATTCCCCACACAAATAGAGATCTGACACAGCAGTCTGAGCGAGGAGCTGTTGATGATATAACCGTAGCGTGAGTCCCGTCATATCCGACCAAAATTGGGGGGGGGCACTGGATTACCTCCCTCTGTTCTAGCTAACTTCACCATGATTTCCTGTAGACAAAAAACAACCAGTATGATCTCAGCTTTTTATTAAAGGGCCAAGCAGAGACTCCGGGCTTCTGGGTGGAAAACAGGCCGTGCAGATAAAAAAGGGAAAATGAAAAGCAAGGGGGCTCTCCTGCGGGCTGTGCCAAAGCACATCTGGAAATGATCGGAGTAAACCTGCTAGCCTGTCAGGAGTGTGCACACTGCTCGAAAACACACAAACACTAACCCGCACGAGAAAACCACACAACTGTGTAATATTACACTCAGAAGTGCGGAGCATAACGCTACAACAACACTACATGTACTTGAGACACTAAATTTTGTTTTAGATTTATATTTGAAACAAAAAAAAAACAACTTAATTCAAGATAAATTCTCTAAAAACATTTCTAATTAAATTTTGTATTCTTACAGGACACAATTTTCACGCGCACAACGTTTTAGGGGTTTTCACAACATAATAATTTACAGTGGCATAGAATTAAATGCTGCTTTATAACACAACCGTGTGTCTGAACTCAGCCATGGAATTTCCGTTTATTGTAATCCACATATTGTCTGCATAGAATGTATGACATCTTTTTTTCACACATGCTCATATAATACAATAAAGTACACACAAGCAAAGGAAGTACTACAAACTGAAAGAAAGAATGAAGGTTACAGGGTAAACGTGTGCATTTTAGAGGCAGGGAAACAGTGAATGAGGGTAATTACTATTTATTTATTTGTTTGTTTGTTAAACGAACATCCATTGTGCAATGATGCTTGCGTACACAAACACACTGTGGGTATTTTGGGGAGAACAATGACTAGCGGTTCAACATGTCTTTGCTGATAATTGGTTCTGCCACTGATACCTCATCCCTGCATTACCTGTGAACTGTGTCTTTCAGTGTAGCATTGATTTTATCCATACAACAGCTGTGACGCAAAATGTTTTAGGTCACACAGAGCAGACTGTGTTAGTTAGACGACAAATGACAAGTAACAGTGCTTATTGTGTGTGTGTGTGTGTGTGTTTGTGTGTGCGTGCTTGTGACTGTAAAACAACATGCGCATCTGAATGTAATTTATGTTTGTAGCACAAACGCTCTGAGACCTTTAAGCATCACTCTTAACAGCTGAAAGGGACGTGATAAAGAATCGTTTGATTTATGGTGTATTTTATGTCCTGGTTTTACCTCAGATGCGCTTAACAAACACATTAACAAAGACAGGACGTCTTCGTACTTCCTTTTCCGTCTCAAAGCATTGCATGCGTTGCAGGACTGTATGCTCATCTGTCCTCAGCTAAAACAATGGCCCGAGTCAACCAGAGCAATTTGGCAGCTTTCGCATTATGATTTAGGGGCAAATTCACTAAGAACAAACCGCTCCCATCGATAGCACTGTTTATTTGTACATGCTGTCTGCATTGTTTTACTGCCCATCATTAAAGAAAGTATGCAACCCCCCCAACTCAAGCATGCAAAAAATGTGCATACTTGTTACTTGCATAATCTCAGTAACGCTTTTGAAAGGTGCGATCTATACACATAATTTACAAAGACAAGAGGCGTATTTGCGCAGATTAAAAATGTCAATTATTTTATTTAGATTCCCACAGGTTGCTATGTTAGCTTATTTAGCACCTGGTTCAACTGAACTGCGGGTGGTTAGTGAATAAAGCGCAGTGCTGCGCGCAAAAGTGGCGCAACCGATTCTGTCTCAGCGATGGCGTCACGATGATGGGCGAGCGCTGAATTCTTGTTATCATTCAGTCACTGTCACAAGACGACCCTGCATGCGCCTTTCCTGTCACCTAGGCAACCTGAGCTATTACAGCAGCTCATATCTTCCCACTCTCGCACGCTCTCTCTCACTACGAAGCCTTCCTCTGAACATCTGAGCATTATGTCTCATCTCTTATTCACAGTTACTCTCTGTGTGTACGCAGATCACACAGTGCACCAGCCTACAGGCGGACGACAACAGCTCCATGTTCATGGACGACACTTCCAGCCAATCGTCGACCACCATAGACAGCGAGGAGGACCGCAGGAGTGCCTTAGAAAAAAGCATGTGTGTGCAATCAAAGATTTCATGCTGTCAAGTAGTCTTGCTAAGCAGCCAGATAACAGGGAATGTTTTCAGAATGTTGACTGACGTTCTCTTAAAGTTCTCTCAAAGTTCCCATGAAAGTTCTTGCAGTAACGTTAGTATTTTTTAACATATCATATATCAGAAATCTTATTCGTAAATAGTTAGTGAAACATTTTGAAAAATATTTAAATAATTAAAATTACAATTAATAATAAAAAAATCAAAATGTTTGAATAATATTCTTATAACCAAGCAGTAACATTAATACAACGTCTAAAAAAAGTAGACCTTTTGAACAGTCCTAGTGCATTTAAAATAACATTTTTAACGTTTTTGTGACCTAATGGAAACGTTGGGAAGCATTCTTACAACCTAAAATTGTTAGCTGGGTTAACCTTTATGCAATGTTAAAGAAGCGCTTATTTTAGACCACTTATGTAACATAAAAGACATGCTTCATGTAATTGCTTTTTTAAATTGCAATGTTTAGCCGAGCAGATATCAGACGTTCACCAGCACACTGCAATCACGTCATATTCACACATTTCTATTAAAAAAACCCTTCATCTTGTCCACAAATAGCTTCCAGATTATTAATACACTGCTTCAGTCAGAGCTCTGCTAATATTACACTGTTATATTAAACACTCACCACGTGTTTTGCGCTGTCAGTATTGTTTTGGGATCAAATGACTTCATGAAACCAATAACAGCTACACTAACCACTTTTCTCCGCTGTAGGTACGTTCTAAAGGAGCTAATAGAGACAGAAAAGCTGTATGTATGTGATCTTGGACTTATCGTGGAGGTGAGCAACATGGCACTTTGCTTTGACAACATTACAAGAAATGAATGGCTTTCGGAGTGTTTTTGAAAATGTCTCTTAGCGAATCACATGAGGTTTTAATCAATGCTGTTATAGAGTGGTATCAATTTCCTGTAATCCTAGAGCAACCAAAATGCATTTCAGAGTATTTAATCACCGTAGAATTAGATCTGATGTATCATCTGACCTGAATTCTTCTCAGCTGTGATACTGATTACATTATAATTCAAAGTAATGATGCCAGCGTTTAAAATATGTGGACTGGACCGATGCAGTGTTGTCACAGATAAAATGGTGCCGTTTTATTACAATTGAGTGCTTTGTGGGTCACGAGCTCTTGTAATTTTATAATGTAATGTGTCTTGCAGGGCTACATGGCCACTATGAATGCCAAAGGAGTACCAGACGACATGAAGGGAAAAGACAAAATAGTGTTTGGGAATATTCATCAGATCTTTGACTGGCATAAAGAGTGGGTTTAGCTGTGATTGTGTGTGTGTGTGTGTGTGCGTGAGAGACACAGAAGTTGAGTGCTAAAAACGATTTCTAAGAAACAATTTAGGCCTCTGTGCTTTGTTTATGTTGAAAATTCTGACCTCATAACCAGCCTGTCTTTAAAACAGTAACAAATGAGCTTACGCTACAGCTATGTGCGAGAAATGCTTACAGTATGTTGAACTCAGAGCACCATGAGTGTGTCTGATGGCTGATGGTGAGCTGTGGGGCTGATCACACTTATGTTCTGAACAGTTACTTCCTGGGTGAGCTGGAGAAATGTGTAGCTGAGCCTGAGCGACTGGCCCAACTTTTCATCAAACATGTAAGTCTGTCTGTTAATCTCTCTCTCTGTTATTCTGTACCCTGTCTGTTGAACCCTAGTGATGACCACAGCATACATTCTTAAAAATAAAGGTTCTTAAAAGGTTCTTCAAAGCAATTCCATAGAAGATCCATTTATGATTCCCTAAAGTATTAATTTTGGTGCTGGTCTATAACATGGGTTACTAGTGTCCACACCGGATTCTCCACTAACCTGACCAACAAGTCACCTAATTTTACCAGAATGATTTTGCTGATGAATGCTTCTTGTTATGCTGGTCCACTAGTTAGCACTTAGCATCAAAGCCCGGTGGAAATTCTCGCTGGATCTTTTCAGCAGAGAAGATTGAGCAGAACTTCCCTTTGTAAACAGAGCTGAGAAAACACAGAAGAGGCTTTAACACGCACCGTTTTAACACCCCATTCATCCTCACAGCGTCTCGCTCCGTTTCGTCCCCCTTTAGACCCCCCGTTACCGATACCGCTCGTGCGAGGGTGCACGATTGCTTGTGTGTCCATTGGCTCGCCTCCACCAGGCTCAGCGGGGTCAGGAAGCACACAAGAAAAATGGCAGAGAAAAAAGAAATAACAAGCATGGCCACATCCTTTGATAATGCAGCTTTACACACCGGCCCTATTTCTGGAGTCGACAAAAACAATCTCACTATAGTTTCTCATATACCGAGTAAAACCTGCAGATTTACAGTCGTGGAAGCAGCTGATAGTGGCAGTTAATTTGTTAAAAGCTGCCACATGCTGCGATACAAAGTTTGGTGGTGAATCAAAGAGTTTTGCCTAAATTAAAAGCAACGAGTTACAGTAAAAAATCAGAGTTTGCCAGCTTTTGCCCCTCGGGTAATGACTTAAAAAGACTTGAGAGGAATAAAGAAACTTACAACAGAAATCAAAAGGTTGAATCAAACTGTAAAAACAAGCCTAGTGGGAAATCGGTGGGTAATGAAACACAGTAATGCAGGGTGAGTCTGGCTGGTCCCTCATTTCCCCCTCTTATTCTTTTTCCCTTCTACAACAAAAACACGACCTCCCCCCCTCGCTTTCCTTGGTCTGTGCTCTCACCCCCTCTTCTAACTCTCTTAACTCGCACATAACAAAGTTCTGAGCCACTGAAGTTATGTTGGGCCTCTGCAGTCATTAATGCATAACTTGGATATATAAAGACGAGGGGGTTGCAAAATTCTTCCGTTGGTTTTAAACAGACACTCTTATAAGGACATGTTACAGCCCCACAAAAAATCCGTTTCCTAATCACTATTTTTGTATTGTCTTCCAGTAAATATCTAAACTTTATTTCCGTTTTCAGGTTAAATCAAGCAAAATATAGTGGAGTTTATGCTTAAAACAAGGACAACATTTTTGCATAGAGTAATAAGAACAAATTCATTCATGCAGTACATTCTCTGAAAGCAAGTCTTAAGTCTTAAAGAGACACTCCACAGTAAAATGAAAATTTGTTCTTTTTATGTTATTCTAAACCCTTGTGAATGGGGACTGAAATCACAAACACTCTACCCAGCATCTCCTTTTTATTTTTAGGAATGCAATCTCGACTCACAAGTAAATTTGTCATGTTAATAAGAAATTTAGACTTTTTTACCGGATAGCAAGACAAACATGTTTGATTAAGAAAGTGATTTTCTGCATTGATGAGTCACATGGTATATATGAGCCATTTGCAGTCTGACGTCAGCAGCGTTTGATGTCTACTATATACAGTAGGGCTGTCTCCAGGCAACTCGGTCACTGTGTATAAGTGTGTTTGTTTGTCTGTGTGTGTGTGTGTAGTAGTGTTCAGGTGTGTGTTTCTGATACCTGAATGCAGTGTGTAAAAATGGGGCTCTGATTACATTCAGGATAATTGGGTTGAATTATACATGACCTTCTGCTACATACTACATCAGTGTATGTCTCTCTCTCTCTCTCTCTCTCTCTCTCTCTCTCTCTCTGTCTCTATGCTGTCACACTAAACTGTTCTCATACTGCAGGGAGAGTCAATTACAATATTAAACACATACACTACAGCAGTTTCAAAGTTTCCATTCTATCACCTCTGTGTCATAATGAATGAACACTGCCGCCTGTTTCTCACTGTCTCTCATTAGCTTCATTTCTGATGTGGAAACAATGACTTACAGTTAGACATTACATGGATAGTGTAAAGCCTCCAGCAACTACATCTTATCTGAAAGATCATTGGTTTATTTCGATGACATCACTGATGATCATATCAACATCTGTCAAGAACGTGTGCAAGTCATATTTCACCCTAAATGTAAAAAGAAAGAAATATGAAAGTATATTTTGAGTGAAAATCGTGTTAAAGGCAGGGTAGGTGATTTTTTTTTTCCAGAAACTTTTTTTGTGATGCTGGTTGAAATCTCTTTACATCCTGATAGTCATCACTAAGTAAAGTGGACTATATATATTTATTTAGATTTATTATCCTTACAGTAATGAGAATCTAATGAGAATCGCCTTTGAGAATAACTGGGATTACAAAAAAGCAAAATGTCCATGTGCATAATGGGATAAATGCTTAATTATCTGGAACATAATGATGCAATTAAGAAAATGAATAAACACAGACTTTTTTTCTTGCAATGTATGCAAAAACATTTCCTCTTTTCTTTGGATTTTGAATGAGTTGGACTTTCTTAGGTTCATCCTGTTACTGTTTCTTAACATTGGCAAAAGTTTAGTTTACTAATATGATTTCTGAATGGAACTGTTTGTACTGTAATGAATATACAGTGTGTAAGCACTCAGTCGAGCTAATTCAGTGTGTTCTGTTTGCACAAACCACAGGAAAGACGGCTTCACATGTATGTGGTGTATTGCCAGAACAAACCAAAGTCCGAGCACATTGTGTCAGAATACATCGATACCTACTTTGAGGTAAGAGCAAGTCAAGTTCACACACACACACACACACACACACACACACACATTTACTTATTTATCTTATTGGGGAAATTCCATAGACTTCTATTGTTTTTAAACACAGCTAGTTATAAACACTATAATCTAACCCTCACCCACACTCCAACAGAAAACATTCTGCATTTTTACAATTAAAAAAAACTTTACTATATTTCTTTCCTCATTTTTACAAATGAGGACATCCAAAATGAGATTTTGCTCAGATTAGTCAGGTTTTGCTGACTTTTAGTTACATATTTGTCCCCAATATATAGTTAAGTAACCCCCCCCCACACACAAATACACACTAGTGGAGTCCTGAGAGGCACAGGTCAGGCATGTAGGGCTAGTTTGACTGAACTGGATCAACTGGACCATCTGTGTAAATATCTCAGAACAGACTTTTCCTCTCTCTCTTCCTCTCTTTCCATTTGTCATTTTTTGGAGCCCCATCAGTTCTTGGAACAGAAAAAAGAGAGAAATACTTGATTGAAAAGCTTGACACTTAATGGATTCTTCTTAGTGCTGTGCCAAAACATTTTAAGGTTTTATAGCTGGCATTACTTTAGGTTTATGGATGGATATTGCAGGGCATTATGGAATAATGGATCAGGGAGAGTGTTTGGCTGCGTGCTGTTTACTTCCTGCCACACAGTATATCCTGTATACTGCCTACTGTTTATTAAAAAACAGTATACTGTAACTAAAAATGTTAACTTTGCATTTTTAAATCCAGTTTTGGTAAAAATGTCTTGTAACTTTTGGATACAAATGATGTAAACGATTGTGGTTATTTCTGCTGGTTCATTTGTCACATCAGAAATGGACGACTGTGTGGAATAAAACCACCCTGCAGTATGTTCTGCTGTGTACCGCACATTTTAACTAATTTAATTGGTCACTTGGTAGTTCTGTGCATACTGTGCACAGCATACAAACTAGATACAAATTGTAGTATGTTACAATGCTATTTGGAACGTAGCCTTTGTCTGTGCAAAATCTACTGATTAAAGAAATGAGTCATTCCTGTCTGTATTTGTTTGTATTTGTGTGTGCGTGTGCGTGTGCGTGTGTGTGTGTGTGTGTGTGTGTGTGTGTGTGTGTGTGTGTGTGTGTGTGTGCGTGTGTGTGTGTGTGTGTGTGTGTGTGCAGGAGCTGAGGCAGCAGCTGGGTCACAGGCTACAGCTGAATGATCTGCTCATCAAACCCGTTCAGAGGATCATGAAGTACCAGCTGCTGCTGAAGGTGAATCAGAGAGCAACACTCACTGATTCCATTCAAACCACAAACAATCCCACAATTCACCAAACTACAGGATTATT
>JAZGTK010015058.1:0-13412 GCA_036877625.1 Ambastaia sidthimunki
GCGTATCTGCTTGCCTCAGGGCTGCCTGCTTTGTGCAGTTATTGAAGTGAAAGTCCTGCTGGGAAACAGGTTTCATTTAAGTCTGTGTTCATTTCTAGGGTCTGTATTTATGTGATTTACAGCCAGAGATCGTTTTTTCCTTTCATTCTCCTTTTGTTTGACAGTTTACCCGCCTTGATTTCAGTGACATCCTTAAATCTCAGGCTGGCTAAATGAAAGGGCTTTATATAAGCTGACTAGAGGGGGCGGGGCATCATAGCTACCACTCAGGGCCTAAATGTTTCCATCTGTTTGTTTAATTTAGGCTTTCCTCTTTAAACTTAACCTCCCATCCCACTCTGTTCTTTTTTATTCATCCCTTCTGCTTGAGTCCCCATCAACAGTCAGACTTTAAAGGAAAGTGCGCAGAGGAGGGGCTTGAGGAAATGATAAGCTGCATCAGACCAATCAGACGCAGTCTTATTAAATGCCACAGTTCCCTTCATCGCTTTAACTAGAACTTTTGGGGTTCACAGATGTTCCTCCATAATGATTTTTCTACCCATTAGCTTAATAGTTGTTTATGGCTGTAAAAGGCAGGAATGTGGCCGTCACTAGAAGAAGAGGAGGAATAATGAGGAAACAGGGCCGCAAGGTACTGAGAGTACAAAGTTAGTTAAATGACAGAACATGACTATAGCATCATTATACAAATATCAAAGGTTATTGGATAGCCACCCAACAGCTACATAGTTTCGTAATTCGGTCTATTAGAAGAAGAAAAAAGTTATGAAAAAAACAAAACTATTGCTTGGATGTTGCTTTCGTAACTCAAGAGAGCAGCCCCTTGGCAGCCCTTTCCTTGGTTATATCCATCTCTGTCTCAGAAATGTACCCTAAAATTTCTTATTAAACTAGACAGTGAACTAGAAAGAAATAAACTAGACAATGAACTAGACAGAAATAAACAACAACAACAAAAAAGAACAAATAAAAACAATTATGTAGATGTAAAATTAATGTGGATAGGATATCTCAGATAAGAAGTATTTCCTAAAATATTTATATTAAAATCTCTGATCTCTGATTGCAAACTTTGGTGTCCTGGCAAATCTAAACACAGTTTGAGGTGTTGAGATCTTTCCTAAAACTCTAAAGAGATACATTGCAAGGGTAGAATCGCAAGGGTCTTAAAACATTATGAGAACCAAGAGACTTCAGCTAAAGTCTCCATTTGCTCCTCATGCAATATCTTTGCTGTCTAGAAGAAACAACTCTGATATTAAAGAGACCTGAATCATGATCTCTCTTTCCCATAGATTCAGACCATTGAACTTAAAATATTTACATGTATTATTCTAAATATGTCAAAGTTCTCCAAACAGTTTAAGGTCAGTTAACTATCATCTCAAGTTTTTGAGGCAATAACCTTTTGCTTCAAATGGAAAATATTTTGTTTTCTAAAGTTCATTCTTAAAAAGAACGGCAAATCAATAAACATGAACTTCTCAACATCTGACACCGAACACAGAAGCGTCTACATGTTTAGGAAATGAGTTCTGACTGGCTCACATAAAACTATAAACTATGAAACTATAAACTATAAAATAAAACCCAGTTTCCCCTAAATGTTGCAATAAAACAATTCTGTTTTCCACTACTACAAGCCACCCAATACAAGTTATGCACCCATCACAGGTGTTAGCCCCTGTGCCCAGAAGTGGGCAGCCCACGTCCTTCTATGTAACGACCTGCTTCAGGGCTGTATTCCTCTTTCCACCCACCAAAGGGCTTTAATGAACTCCAGACCCTCAGTATGAGAACCAGGAACTCTCTTGTGTACAGTTGGTGATGGCGTTAACACAAACCTCCTGTTCGAACCAAATAAAAAGGGGCCCTTTCAGAGTGACTTTATAGAGAGCGCTGTCTTCCAGGTTTAGAGCCCTTTTTATGGAGAACAGAGGGGATGTTTTTTTTTTATCATCCTTGCTTTCATTGTTATATCATTCAGAGCCATGTTGGTTCATCTGACATTAAAACCCCAGTTATAAAGCATTCAATACATTTACACAATTAACAGACACTTTTATCCAAAGTGAAATTCAAGTTATACATTTTTATCAGTACATTTGCACTCCCTGGGAATCGAACTCACAACCTTTGTGCTGCTAATGCAATGCTCTACCAACTGAGCTACAGGAACAAGAACTCAATACTAAACAATACAAGCAGCATTATCAGACTGGAATCAGTCTGAAAGGTTTGATTGGTCAAGGTGACCATGAATGTTCTGAATAAACAGCCTATCAAACCAGTCCATTTAATGAGTACCGGTGTGATACTTAAAGATCAAGGTTTTCACTTAAACAGTCTAATAGTTTAAAGCAACAATGCCAGATTAACTCTGTTTCTGTTCTGGAGTCCAGACAAACCGCAAACAGATGTCAATTTACTGATGTGCCCATTTGTTTTTACATCCTAAGCCCTCTAGGGAATAGTTTCAGAAGGAAGGTAATATTCATTTGTGGGGCAACCGCAAATGTTTCCCGATGCCACTTCCACATTTGATGAGGCTATTAATGCAAACAGACTACTGGCAGAAATCAGTCTGTTTGGAATGGCCAGAGGTGTCCCTTCCATTCCTTCCACTAACAGTATTTCCTTTGTGGTGAGGGATAAATCAGCTCACATTTAGTGCATTTGGTACCAAGACTGCATTGGGTAGTTGATGTGAAACAGAAACAGCAATGTAACATGTCTGGTACACTAACATTTTTTTAATACTTATATAATTATCATGTATGCAATTATTTATTTAGTTTTTTCTCATATGAGTTGACAGATTCCTATATTATGAATTATTATGATCATTACATTATTTAATGATACAACCATTTTTAATATTACAGTTATTACTATGAGGCTGAATTACAACTGCTCCAGTTTACATTTGTGTATGTATGCATGTATTCATGCATCCTTTGTACAAATTTATTTCACTATAGGCCAACCTAGAGGTGGGCTTGCTGGGTTTTAGAGGGGACTACTCTTTATAAAGATGATTTGTTTAAACATGCATTGTGAAAAGCACTAAACAAATATGTTTAATGTTTTATATTTGAAATATTATAATGTTTAAATGAGTAAAAAACACCAGTCACACTGCAGGACTATTTGGTAATTACAACTATTTGAAAAAAAAAATTCTTACACTTTTTTTCATATACTTTTGAAACAAAATGTTGATGTTATTTTCCAAATATCCATTACTCACTGTAATAACGGGTGACTAGTACAACTCTAATATCACTATCACATCCCATCATTGTACAAAGCATTAAAATTTAATAGAGCAATTTAACACACACCTAAATAACTAAATGACAAATTCCCACAAAGACAAACAGAAAGGCTGGAGGGTGGAGGCTGGAGAATAAGCTATATGTTAAGAATGGAATATGCAGTGTTTAGTATGCAGTACTATGCTGTCTGTGTGAGAGACAGCCAATTATCATCTTGTAAAAAATTGTTATTTTGCATTTATGATTTCATTATGCATTTGATGTCCAATCAAAAAATCTGTCAAACAAAAAGATGCTAAAAATCCCTCTGTTTATTTACAGTTCATTAACCACACAGTAAAAGGCATACAGAAGATATGCATACTCTCTAGTGTGCACACTTCAGAGCAGAGTAGTATTCAAGTGTGCTATTTAGAACATAGCCATTTGTGTAAAGCCTGGTAGGGTTGGGCTAACCCTGACCCCAAGCATGTGGGATTTAACCTACACAGAAGCTGCACGTGAAGGCAGAGACAGATCTGTGCTTCTGCCTGCACGTCTGGCCAAAGACAACTGCTGTCGTGAACTGCTGTGGGAACAGTTTATAAGCACTGTTCCATTAAGCTCTTGACATCCAGCTAACTTAAGTCAGGCTAGCAGTAGAAGGCGTAACGTGTTAATGTCTCTGCAGTACTTCTTTTAGGTTTATTCAGGTACGAATCCACCACCTCTTCACATCACATCTATTGAGATTCACAGAATAAAATGAGGAAAGTGACGGAGCCACGGATGTATTGAATTACAAAGATGAGGCTTTAAGAGCGTTTCCTCCCTCCTCCTAGCCCAGGCCTGAGGCTCTCTCTCTCTCTCTCTCTCTCTCTCAGCTAGTCTGTTTTTCACCAGACAGCCTGGCACACATATAATTACAGAGCAGAACACATTTAAACACAGAGACGAGCTCAGCAATCATAGGGCAGGACTCAGCAAGACGCCCTTCTGCACACACAGCTTAAAAAAACACTTAACAATAAACCAGCTGTAAGAAAACAAGTCATGAAACACACAGTGTTTTAAACAGAGTATAAGGGGCAACATCACAGTCACAAATTCTGTGAGAGGGAGAAAGTTGATCTGAGATCACAGATGAGTAATTGTTCATGAGCATTACTGGGAATATAGCACACCTCCAACCTACATACCTGGTAAATCTTATCATATCTTCTAATTGGAGGTTATTATAGAGCGTTGGCTTAAGAGAGTATTATGCCTTGTTTGTCATTCACCCGTTCTTGAGCATCCATTCATCACTTCAAAACTGCATGTAAGTATTTATTTAAACACATACTGGACACTGTTAAAAGATATGCTTTTTAAAAAAGCTACAAAACAAAAAAATGCAGAGCATTGCTAACAAACCCAGCAATGACTCAACCAATAGCGTGGCTTTGGGGTGTGACTACCTATTTGTCCAACCAATGGTGGATGAAGGAACTGTTAGGGAGTCCTTTTTAAAAATTAGAAATCATTAGTGGTGGTTACTAATGCTAGTATACTATTTCTATTGCTCATACCTAGCAATACAGGGAAAGAAACCATAACTTTAAATAAATGCATATAGCAATTCTCTAAAAATCACCCACAAAACCCTTGCACCATGGACCAAAAGCACTCACTTCTTTACTCACAACTTACTAACTTTAAAAATCTTGCATCTGAATACAGTACTGATGTAAAAGACTTTTATGCTTTAGTTAAAACACAGAACTATAATCTTGGCTGGCCTGTGAAGATGACTTCAAACCCTACAATCTTCCGGCCCCATAATTAGAAGCACCAGGCACTGGCTTGACTTACTGTAGCTTGATTTAGAGAGAGAGAGGGAGAGAGAGAGATCGGCACAATGAGTCTGTCTTCAAAGCTACTATAATGCATTAATGCACTGCAGCACAAAGAAAGGACTAGCAAGAATGTATTTTCAAAGCAAAACTAAATTATATCTCCCACTTTCTGCTGAATCACATCATTATTCTGCCTATCCAGCTAATTTTTGTTTTTTAAATAAGGCCTTGTAAAATTTTCAAGGATCCCCCCCCTACCAACCCCAACCCCCCAGTCCCTTAGATAATTTGTTTTTTTGACCTTAGCAGGTTAGACACTATACAAATGTTGGTGATTCAATATATCACTAATATATTCTTCTTATACATCTCAAACATCTCACATCGGCTTACATGCCATGTTTGAGTAATTACAGATATGTTTTTGGTTGCTCATTAGATTGCTATAAAATAAAGTAACATCCTACATACAGGAACAAACATCCTGGGCTGTTATTATGTCCTCTGGAATGTATATCCATCTCATGTGACTACAGTAATAATATGTAAGTGTGTTTGTTTTTAGCGTGTACTTAGAAAGAAAGAAAGGAAGAGAAAGAGAGGAAGAAAGAGAGAAAGGATAGATCAAGAAAGAGATAGAGGTAGAGAGAGAGAGAGAAATAGACAGAACGAGGGAGAGAGATAATAACAGTCTAAGTCTGAAGTGGTAATTATAAGCATGACAGGATATGATAGGGAAGATCTTCTGTTGGCTGCAGTAAGCTTCTATAGAGCTGTATGTTCCTTTGATCCCTGACTATCACCTCATATTACACATCCCATAAGTTAACACAACAGCTACCCAAATTACCCATAGTACATTGAAACATGTAATAATTCCTACTACAGCTACTGATGGCACAGCTTGTCCGTGTTTTTTAAAAGATGACAGATATGTCATCTATTGTTGACAGATATTGTACAAAACTTTTTGACAACATTTGAAAACCATTTTTATCATATATACATATGCAGATTCAATCAGCAGTTAAAAACTACCCAAACAAAAACCACTGTTCTCAAACCATTTCTTGACTCCCAAGTACCAATTAACATTTTTAGAAAATGAGGGGGGACTGATTCTCGATCAGCACATGTATGCTTATAGGCCCTGATTTCTCCTCCCCCCCTGCATAGCTGTGCTGAACAATAAATCCTCCTGTCTTCAGCCCAAAACCTTATGTACACCGACTACCCAGTATTTAACGAAGGCCACAAGGCAATGGTACTGTATCCAGGAAGAGAAACACTGTTGGGGCTGAAGGGTGGTGCTGCTTCACAGACAATATGACTCAAACAAGAACCTTTTCTATAATTTACCAAAAAGGCCATTTAAGTCATAACCCAATTCCTGTTGCTGATTATATCAGTGTGGGTAATGAACACCTTTGTGAGGTGAATATTGTTTATCAGCAGTTAGCATAAGGGTTTGATAGTAGTTTTGGTGGGGCTGTGTGATGCAGCTTTGTGAGTTTGTGTGATCTGTCATTTTCAAACTCTGTCATGAAAATTATAGTTGAAAAGGTGACTCCCTCAGTTAAACAGGGGGCAGAAAATAACTGCTTTGTGTGCACTTCAGTTTCGCAACATGCCATAATCTTTCTGTCTGTTTATTAGCTAAACACGAGAGAAAAACAGATATTAAAATTCTCTGGTTGTTTGTACTGAAATCATATAAGATACGACAACAGGTTTGTTAATTTAATTTTACAATCTGTCTCTGGCATATTTGTGAGTGTTGCTGTACATTTTGAGATAAACATTTGTAGAACATTGTGTGTTACGTGTGCCAAGCTTGTTCTTGAAATCATAAAACATCAGTTTAATGTCCATAATATAGTGAATTCAATGTAAACAGTGTTTGGTTTTATATACCTACTATATAGCCCAACCAACATAAACATGTGGTCCTAAGAATGGCTGGCTAAATTACAAGCATGTACATGTTTTTATAGTTATATCTGGCAGTGATCTAACCATAGGTGGCAGTTTCCCCTCAGCTCAGTGATGTAATATTTGCTGAATGTCAGCTGATTTTGGCATTAAGAGAAACTGAATTTATAGGATGAACATTAAAAGTGTTCCAGTGTCAGACTCCTCAAGTATAGCGTGTCTGCAGGTTTTGAGAAAAACAGTAGGTAACTAAGTCCTTCTTGTCTGTTAGCAGAGTAGTGTGTCTGAGGGATGGAGAAAAACAGGGGGTCATTAAAATACACTGCAAATCTAAAGTGTCTGGTCAACATTACCCCTTCCAGCCCCTTCTGCAACACATGGCCAATGTTTGCCTCTGGCTGAGCTTTTCCCTCTAAAATGCTTTTTCAAATGCCCCACGGCTACCAAATGACAATATATACGGGTGACTGATCATCAAAATGTTTTCAGGGATAGTTTTTATCAAACTTCATCATCATTAGATTTTTTTTAGCCAGACACTCTCTTTTTCAAAACCCATGAGAGATTGATTCAAATGTAATTGATTCAAACTCTTCATAAAAACCTTAAATACAAAGTGAAATCTATTTTAAAGCCAAATTACATTTACATTTAATCATTTAGCAGATGTCTATATCAAAAGGAACTTATAAATTATACCAGAATTAATTTCACAGAATTAAATCACACTTTTTTATGTCCAATCTCATGACATTTTAACTATTAAACTGATAAACACATTGCTAATATATCTCATTTTGGCAGTTCTCTCTTTCCGTGACTGTTTCAGCTGTTGTGGGTGAGAGATTGCCCTATTTGCCCTCGAAGAGAGAACTTGCCATGTGCTCATGCATTAATCCACATTCCTCACACTACAAGTTCAAAGTGCAAACTCGCTCTGGTGATCATGTTCGGAACAGCCTAAGATTTGAGGGAGTCTTGGAAGGTTGACACAAAACATTGCTGAACCTCAACCCCCACAAAATCTGACACCTCCCCATTCTAGACACATTAACCACAACTCACTGTCATTTAGTGCTACACAATGCACCCAAAGAACAAACATTTGACCTAAGAAATTGGTCATTTTCATTAAGTTATTGTGACTTGGCTATTTTTCTTCAACGCATTATTGTCCTGCAGGGACACTGGACTTCCAGTTCCTAAGACTCTCACTTAACCACTTTGATATTATCTGACATGTTTGAGCAGGCACATTTTTACACACCACTTGAGAGGATGAGAATGTACTGCAAGTATGAAACATGCCGACAGTTATTGTTAATAGCCCATAAACATTTGCAATACTAATGGAGAGCTTCATAAATATATACAAATGTGATGTAACGGATTCTGAGAAATTTCAAACACATATACTGAAAACAATAAGACCCTGTTATGATCCATAAATTATTACCAGTTCAGAAACATACTTCACCACAGTTATATTTAACAGCCAAAGTATAATGTCTAGAATAAGCAGCACCCACAAACCCACTGCACATCAGACCATAAGAGACTTTGTGTTTTAAAATATATGTGGGCCACGGAAGAACTTCCCTGTTATTACTGTCAAAGAAATGTCTTTTATCCCTTTCATTTCAGTAAAACTTGCATTGCTCCTCTGAGGGCCAACAATAACCGTTAACTTCTTGTGCATTGAGCCAGAGGCTGAGCGTGCAGTCCTGTGACGATTTGGAAAGTGTACAAGGACAAAGTTGAGAGGATATGTAGGAAAGAGACCATTAAGGCCCAGGATCTTAAAATGGAATAAAATGTAAAATGGCAGCATGTATTTTTTGCATCAAGTGCATTTCTTATGCTGCATCTTATTTAAAACTTCTTTGTGAGGACACAAACAATTTATAGCCAAGCTGTCATATGGGATTATTCATAAGAGGATTGTAGGACCCACTGCACTATATGTACTCAATGAAAGGAAGAAAATAGACCAACAAGAATCACAGAAAAAAAATCTAATTGCATGACTGGAAACCACACCTTACTTCAGTCTATCTGAATTAACAATAAGTAGTGTGAGATGCTAGGTTCACACAGATTGCCGTCCAAGGAAGCCCTGCAGCCAGCAGTATCCATGAAAGAGTTTGAGGCTGAATTACTGTAGCCTGGGGACGAGTTTCCAGGCTACGTCAGTCAGAAATACAGAGCTACTGTAAAACAAGACATGATTGTAATAGCTACCACATTACACTGACGTGCCCTCACGCTACTGCTAATGATTCCAATGCCTCAGTCAAGCGGTTGCAACTGTACACGTGTTGACATGCTGATGCATTAGCCAAGACTTCTCCCTCGAGGAATAATGAGCTTGTCAATAACATGCAGTACTTTCTGTGCTTTCCTCCAGTTTGGTCTCACGGTGCCACCCAAAAAGACGTCAAGCCTTCAGCGAATGAGAGCCTTATAGAACCAAACGTTTTGAGACCAAAGACGACAATACTAATTTGATTCTTTGAATGTGTAATATTTACATTGAACAATCTTTACAGTTCCTAGAAGCAGGTCAGATGTAACTGGTGAATGTTAACACTGACAAATGGCACATCACAGACTCTTACATATATGTATTTGGCAGTACAGTGCATTCAAGGTCCTATGTGTTTGATTCATTTATTCCCTGGGAATCTAACCCATGACCTTGCCGTTGCCAGTGCAAGGCTCTGCCAGTTAAACCACCCTTGACCCATTTGTCCAACACCACTACTAAAGCAAATCAATCATAGTTCATTAATACAAAAAGTGCAAAAATATTTCTTTGGAATCCTTCGGCGATCAAAAATATCAGCATGAACTTCTCCACGTCTCTATAGTCTATAATACAAACAGCTATCATCTCCTCAAGCCTCTAATTCAAGTAAAGTGCTTCGAAAGCAAAACCCATGTGGCTGGTGCTTTCAAGTGTCCTTTTTTATGTCTTGTTTGCAGTACCTCCTTTACAAGGGTCTGAATCAAATAAGTCTTTGCCTAACAAGTCCCTTCGACATCCAAGAAGGTAAAAAGTCCACAGCTGTCAGACAAACTCCAGTTTGCCTCGCCCGCTGTACTTTCCCCAGTGGACCAATGATAGAAATTTCTGGCTACTAAGGTCAGACTGCCGCATATTATCGCAGGTCAGGCAGCAGTTCTCATGGCCTCCAGCTGGAACCATACACTCTAAGTCTAATTTGGCCATGTGACCCTTGGTAAGGTGTTGACTTTGGAAGCTGTAGTGAAGACGGGAGAGCATCTCCTGTCGCTGTTGCCTCAGCCTGTGATTTTCATTGCGGAGCATGCGCAGGGCCAACATGATGAGGAGCACCAGGATCAGACCACCAGCGATGGGTACTGTGATGACCGCAACACGGAACCAAACCTCCTTGGAGGAGGGGATTTCCTGTAGTCGTGCAATCACGTAACGGCTGCCTTCATTTTTTTTGTCTACATGGGAACAGACATTATATAGGGTCAATATGCTATTTAGCTAAATAGAGAGCAGGGTGGTCAGAAACATATTGATGTGTACAGAACAGTAGGCTAACATAGATATTAATATACATTTGATGAAATCACTTTTTTTTACACAGGGTGTATTTTAAACCTCTCTAAAAATATTTCCAAAAATACTGTGCACCATCCATCCACAAATAACAAAAATAACAAAATATCAGAAACTATTACCAAATATCAACAAAGTGGAAATAGATCTAGTCTAACACAGACAATCTACTACTAATAATAAACTATTAATGGCTGATTTATATGTTTATCACTAGCAATAACTAAAAACAACTATTTATTTTAATCAAACATATTCATACCATGACTCTCTCCTCTGTGTGTGAGATCTTGCAGGCCTCTGTAATTACACATATCCTCATGGCAACACTGCAGTGTGGTGGGTCCATGGATCGTATCATAGCCTGCCTCTGGATGACAAATGTTTTCAGAGTTCAAGAGAGGATCGTAACACCCGTGAGAGAGAGGAGACTTGCTGCTTTGTGGGTCCAGGATGCGTGTGAAACAGGCGTTCAGCCCCGACTTGCACATGTAACCAGTAGCCACGCAATGGGGAGCGTCGCAGTAACACCTAATTTCTCCTGTTACAACAAATGAGAAATTAAAGTCTTGCTAAACTTGTATTGCAAGAAAACAATTAACTAACAATTAACTAAGTTTCACACACACAGCTGAAAACAGTTATTTACAAGTTCATTTAACGAGTGAATGATAAATTTACTAACTTAATGATTTTTAGGCACACCCTTATGTTGTTGCTTTATTTTTATTTATTTTTTTTTAAAAAGATGCTACTCTGGAAACAATTATTCTTACAGAACCTAAAACAATTATAATTTCTTGATGTTGCAAAATAAATAATGAAAAACAACGCTCTGGAAAATCTAAATGAAAAAAAAATAGGTCAACAATAAACTTTATTAGCAATGGTCCAGATACAACGTTATTTTACTGGGTAATAATACTGAATAAAAACAATAATGTGTAAAGTTTTAGGATCTGTTTGCAACAACTCTTATAGTGTTGTTATGTATATATATAAGATGTAAATACATTAAGACTATTCTGACTGTAGCTCCATTCACACGCACCTTTAGTGATGAGAACAGCCATCGCGCAGAGCTCGAGTTGAAGCCAAATGGAAACGAGACTGCCGTGCCGCTCCATTTGAGGAAAATACTACTTTCTTTCTTCGTTTCAGATTGACATAGACACGAAATTCACACCCAGCATGACTGCGTTACTGTCCGAAACATTGTCCAGATCGCTTTGTTGAAACTATTTCGTAGCATTTTGGATGGAAACGATCACATTGTGTTTCAGTCCTCGCGGCTCTTCCAGACGTTCAGATACTATCTTCCGCCCACAGAAAAGTAGAAGTGCGTTTGTTTAAATAAAGACCAAAATTAGACAAATCCCATATTACGTAAAATCGGCGTCTATTCTTTCGCAGGCGAGATTTTTGGTCTCCGCAAGAGGTCAGGCGGATATTAACGCGTGTGTGCTCCGCTTGAGCGCTCTTAAATGTTGAAGGCTTGAGAATGAGCGGATCAGCTCCTCCTATTACAGTCACTGGGCCAGTGGGGCTTGTTCATTGACTTGCATGTAGAAACTGTGACTGTGGCCTCCCCGTGTGACCACAGAAGGCCAATACATCCTAACCTTCATGTTCTGCAGGAACTGGGTGGGTTGTGAGTGATCCCTATACTCCAAGCATAAAAATAGTAATAGCAAATGTTAAAAATAAAATCTGACATACCAAAATCATAGTAGACAGGTAATATCAAAACTTGTCTTTAAGAAAGCATGCCTGGGGGGATTCAAAACTGATGCCATGGAGGACAGAAGACCTCTGCAAGGTTCTCATTAAGTGACTTAAGTTTTCAAATTAATAATTCAAGACCTTAGATTATTAGCTGTCTTTTCTATTAGGAACCTTGTATTGACAAAGAACCACAGTCAGAAAGTATTCAGACCCTCATCACTTCACATTAATCTACACTCAGCACCCCATAATGACAAAGTGAAAATTTTAGAAATGTTTTTGTTTCAGCTTTTCTTTTTAAAATGTTTGGACCACTTACTCAATACCAAGTTGAAGCACCTTTGACAGCAATTAGTTTCGAGTCTTTTTGGGTATGAGGCAACAAGCTTTGAACACATGGATTGAAGGATTTTTTGCCATTCTTCTTTGCAAATCCTCTCATGCTCATTCTGTTTGGATCGGGACCATCAGTGGACAGCCATTTTCAGGCCTTAGTCCTGGATGCGCCGAACTTATTCCATTTGAGAATTATGAAGGCCACTGTGCTCTTGGAAACCTTCAATGCACTGCATTTTTTAAATGATTGTAGTACCAGGCTGCAACACTGTAAAACTGAAAAAAAAGTGAAGGGATTCTGAATACTTTCTGGATGCACTGTCAACTATGCATTTTAGGCTGATGATATATTATAAAATCAGTCAATGCACAAAAGCAAACTTGCACCAAAAATAATGTGGTAAGTGTTTATTTCCTCTAATGTTTAGAAACCATATACAAAGCAACATACCCATCTCTAATCTGAGTGTGAAATCCAATGACACAGTCTAAAGCATTTAAATTGGTCTAAGTTTAAACCCCACATTGGAAGGCAGTGAGGACAGTAAGGACAACAGAGCAGAAACTATGAATGACGTTGCAAATATTAAACAGGATTCACCTTTTTTGCATCCCTGTCAAACACAAACTGACAGGTTGACTAAAAGCTTACTGGCTTCTTAAAATCTGGTTGATATTGAAGTATTTTACGTGAAAGCTGAGGAAATGTGATAATTTTCTGCATGT